>JAHKKF010527284.1:2288-12386 GCA_019740295.1 Labeo calbasu
TCTACACAAACTTAGTGCCGGTCACTTTCAGGCGCTGCGTAATATCATTGCGCCTGCTGCACCCATGGTACAGCAGCAAAGTTCCTTGATTATTACGCTGGAATGAGAGTATAGTTCCTAGCCATATCAGCCTAGAAAATCGCAACTTTTCATTTTCCGTCAGTCTTAGTACACGATGTAACTACAGAAGAGTCAAGTTTTAAACAGGAAAAATGTCGTCATTATATATGGTCATTTTGCTATCGGTCTCAGATTCAAAGTGCTAAGTTACCGCCAGACCCCGGAGATCGGCTGAATGGATTCGAAAACGGTAAAACTCAACTGTTTAACTTAAGGGGAGTTGGACAGTGAGCCTATGTTCAAAAAAAGTGGAGTGTTCCTTTAACTGATGGTGTGTAATTACTGGCATTTTATGTATTTTTTCTAATATAATACATCAAAACCATATAAAGCATACAAAAAAATGAAATCAGTATTTCAGCAAAATGTTGAATCTTTTCTAATAAATATTATGCTAAATTGCTATTTATCATTTATCATAGCCTACCTTTGGTGGTAAAACTGCAGTCTTTATTTTTTCTTTACGATGTCCTCCGTACATCCAAGTGCATGGCATATGATTGATTCTGCGCGCTTCTGCAATGTAGACGCACTTTACTATAAAGCATCTGCACATGTAGCCATGTTTTCTAAGAACAGACTCAAGCACAGCCCAGTCCTGGCATAGTATTTCTTGACATGGAGTCCTGAATGTTTTCTGCAGTTGGAAATACATAGGAACTACAGTAAGGAGAGACAAAGAGAACCACCATAACCTCATCACGCCATAGGCTCCAGCAACATTTCTTTTGCTGCTTCAGGACGTTAGACAGGAAGGTCACACCATGCCCTTATCTTGTTTTATCTGAGTCTCTTGGTTTTACTATATACATATGATAAGACGTAAGACGTTCAGCACATTGCAACTGGTGGCTATAATGTTGCCTCATATCATCACATTATTTTAATGTGGAAATTTATTGTAGGTCATGCAAACTAAGCACAGAACTAGAACCCAACACAATTACTGAGACACACAACGATAACCAAATTAATCTAACTAAAAGGAGCATAATTATCAATATTACTGCTGTGTAATTCTAAAAATTATCTTTAATCATTCTTAAATGTTAAGGTCAACATGAAATGGCAACAGCAACCCTTTTTTTCATTAAAATAACTTGAATGACTTGTGGCTTAATATAACATAAATTATGTCTCTTACTGAAATATGTAGTGGAAAACCCACGAAAATTTTAAGTTATTTAAAAAATCCACATCAGTTTGTACATATTTTGGACTATGGGGGGTGCCATTATTTTAAATGATGTTAAAGATGATGTTGCACTCGGTGAGCTACTGGTGAAATACTGATATGATGACCACAGCTACACTCTAAAAAATGCGGGGTTGGGTTATTTGGCAACCCAGCGCTAGGTGAATATTGGACAGAACACATGCTGGGTTATTTTAACCCAGCTGGTTGGTGTTAAATGTTTTTACCAAACATGCTGGGTTATTTTATTTAAGTCAACTATTGTTTAAAATTATTATATTGCTGGCTTAAAATGGACTTGAACTTACAAAAAACACACAGAGAATTACTAGAGGCAACAACAATAATCAAAATATGGAACATTTATTATTAAACAAGAACACAATGACAAAATACAAGACAAATTGAATTTATTTGGGCGAATACAGCATAGTTTACAATATTACATACATTTAATCTAGTTTAAAAAGCATTTTAGACTTTAAAAATGTAACATTTAAAAGTGTATTCAACCATTCTCTGTAACCACTTTTTACCGAAATAGCTCTAATTCTCATGCACGTGAGTCGCCGAAATCTGAGCCATTAAAGAGCTGCTATTCGCCGGGTAACTGCGAACTTCAGACAGCTGCCTTGCGTTTCACTCGTAGCTGAAAGATGCCATGACTGACTCCAAAACCTGCCCATAAACAAACAGTACTGACATTAGAGAACGTATTTTAACATCAAATTAAACTCAGTACTATATCGAATAAAATCAATTTATTTTATGCAAGGCAAAAGGTGTTTCGATCATGCGAAGTGACCGCTGCTGACGGACATCTCATCCTTATGTTGCGCTGCATAAAATAATACAATTTACAGCACAGTAAAGACTTGAAATAAAATGTATACAAACCGTATACAATGTATACAAACTTTTATTTCACTGAAAAAGTGCACCAAATTGGTGGCGCTGAGAATCGCTCTGTTTTGTAGAGGATGCAAAAAGCCCACATTCTGACTGTAACTCAGCAGCTGGGTTGTTTTGTCAGAGACAGGCTCAACCTACAGGTTGGGTATAGAAAAAAATTATTCAGTGTTAAAAATGACCTAGCAACTTAGTTACAGAAAAACTACCCAGCACATGGGTAAAAAATATTCAAAATAACCCAATAAAATGATCCAACAAGTTGAACCCAGAATTTGGGTTAAAAAAATAGCCCAGCATTTTTACTGAAAGAGTTTACACGTGGTGATGGATATAAACGTAGGTTTTAAACCAAATGCTGTGCCATTGATTTTCCCCACAAGGAGTCTAAACACCCTTAGATATCGAGTGAAATCAGTGCTGAGAAACTCCTTCAGTGGCTGTGACGTCATGACAAGCATTGGCATGTTTAGATCCTGCCAGGATGGCATCTAGCGTTTCTTGTCTCTGCCATTTGTAAGCTCTTTCACTTGCTGTGGTCTACTAAAAACCTCAAAGGCATCAGTGCTAAAGTGAAAAGAACAAAAACTTCTTTAGGAAGTTTTATTCATCCACAGGCATCTTCCTATTCATTTCTCCTCTTCCTATCACAAGGAAGAGGAGAAAGACTTACATCGCTTCTCTTGTTGCCCTTCGACTGAAAATTACAACCAAAAGCCAAACAATGTGGCATTTTATCAGTATTTTATTTTCCGAGTTGTGTATTTCTAGTTGTGTTGTGGTGAAAATAGCAACAGGTTGCATCAGTAGCTCACAGAGTTCAACCATTTTACGCTACCGAAATAATAGCGCCCCCATAGTCCAAAATATGTATAAAATGATTTGGATTTTTAAATAACACAAATCTTTCATGGGTTTTCTACTACATATTTCAGTAAGAGACATCACTTATATTATATTAAGCCATACAAGTCTTAATACCCTGGGTTCCCTTTAAGAAAATGTATTAAATTAATTTATTTGCAAGGCAGTAAATGATGATTTATAACATTTATTTATAAACAAGGCAAAATATTACAATTGAACCAAATGGCTTTTATATAAACCATTGGATATACACTGTATATAAATACATAATTGAACAGAAGAAGAATATTTTTAATCACGTTTCTTTTGGTAAAACTGTCTTTTTATCCATTATCATCTTCTGTGATGTTTCATACATGTTATTTATCATACTCCATATCCAAAATGGTTCATTGTACGTCTAATCTTGCCGTTAAAATAGTAAAAATGATCATTTTCTTCATCACGGAGTTCACGGTTGTGTGGCTTCTGTGTGGTAGATTTTCTGTGATGAATGATTTCATTTAGTTGACTTTGAGAGCTTTGTTTTTGGAGGTCTGATCTGGCATTACGTGGTTTGTTGCTGCCAGACAAATACAAGAGCGGTGAAGAGGTGGTGTAGTTTTCTTTGTCTAATATCATCCTCTCAAGACACCTCTTCAAACCTGTGCTAGTACGGTGAATGAGCACAGAGCACAGGCCTGCAATCATATCTGACGTTAGAGGGGGTTTGCTGCTTGTTGTCACTTTGGAAAAGTCACGTTCTGCTTCTTTGATTTGCATTGTTGTTGTTATCACACATGGCATTGCAGTGTCTAGGTAGTCCTCTATCTTTTTGCCTACAGAAAAGATGTCAGAAATTTCATCTAAGCCATTCAGGTTTAAAGGTCCCGTGTTTTGGTGATCGTAGAGGGTTTGCATGGGTTTGGTCAAAAAGATGTCAGAAAGAAACCCGACCAGTTGCTTCACCGTCAGCCATTTCCACTTGCATTTCTCCTTACTCTTTTGGACAAGCGCTCCTTCAAAAGTAAGCCCCTTTGTATCTATGTGGTGATATGTGATCCAGCGAATGTATTTCGTATTGAGATGAAACACACCACTTAAAATATGTGTTGTTGACGGGGAGGGTCTTGAGGTCACTTGAGGTGGGAGTGAATGCAACTTTCCTCTGAGTAGATCCTCAACAACCTGTCAGGAGCAAAAAGAACAATGGCAGAAATAATAAGTGTGAATTAAAAAAAAAAGTAGGAGACATTCTGCCGTGACTAACAAGCCTTTTTTTAAGCTTTGTGTTTAATAAGATTATGCTTAAATCATTCTAGAGTGTATTAATTATGAAATGAATAATTCATTCATTATTAAATATTTAGTGAGCAAAGATATAGAAAGTTTCATTTTGATAACTTTATCCTGCTTTGAATTTCACTTTAAATATGCAAATTGGATTTTTTTTTTTATGTTGAATTATGCTTTAATCTGTCAAATGACAGATATTTTATTCAACTGTTTATAGAAAAGTGAAGTCATAAATGTGAATAATTGACTTTAATCATATCATCACAGATACATACATAACTCCAAATGTGTAGTCAGACTTTCAAAACCTTATGCTATGTTTTATTATTCAAGAGACATTATAAAAGGATAAAACGTGAGATCTTACCAATGGTGAAATATACCAAGTCGTGATATTCTTCAACAGCTCATGCTCTGACAAATCAGGGACCTCTTTGTGGCTTATTTTATATGCCCAAAAAACTGGCACATGTTTTAAAGCTGGAAAAATAGCAATGGAAATGCATCTCTCTTCATGGCATCTGCAACAATAGTCCACAGACGCTTTTTTAATAAGCAGCTGAAGATGGGTCCATGTCGTGTAGAAGTGTCCTTCGCAGTGGTTCCACTTTTCGTTGTGGTGATCCGTCTGAAATATTTCACCCCACACATACAAGCACATTGAGGCGAAGCTGAGGTGCCAGTGTAGCCTCATCGTGGCTCTTTCTTAACAGCTGTGTGGAAGCAGTTGAGCTCTTGCGGCAAGCTCTTATCTTTGACTTCTTCATACACACATGACTGACTCACTGTGTTCTGCCGTAGGATACTACTCATCCTAAAACTTATTAACGAAAGCTTAACTATTCAAAGTGGCTGGTTTTTTTTGTAGTAGTAGTAGATGTCAAGGAATTAAAATTCTAATTCAAGTCCATGTCTGTTCGACTTTCTTTCATGGAGCGTAAATGCAGAGAATGTTAACACAGTTTTAATAGAGACATTAGACACTTATTTTCCACAAGTTGGTATGATTCTTGTGTCTGCAACACACTTAAATTAGTTAAAATTCCTCAATGGTCATGCAAAACTTTTCACCTTGTCAAAAACAGCTCTGTTCACAGCGACCCTTCTTGGTGTATGTCTCTTTAAATGATAATGAGCTGCTCCTCACCCTGCCCTCTCTTCTGTTTTTTATGTATTTGGTGGGGCATTACCGTCAAAAACAAAACTAGTCCACTGCGTTCTCAGTGGCTCAGATGTTGGGAAAAAAAGGAAGACTCTAAAACCCAAAGTATATACTTCATATCCTACAAATACTTCACTTTTTACGTATATATGTGATGATCTTTTTTTTTCTTAAGTTTTTTAACCACAAATGCTTGTCTTTTTCTAGTTCTGTCATGCACTTCTACGTCTGCAGTTTTCCTGTAGAATTAGGCTACTTTTAACACGGTTTCCACGGGTTGTTTTTATGTTCGCGGATTGAAGCGACCCAAATAACGTGATATTTAGCCCCTGGAATGCAAATTTTACCAGTGGAACCCATCCAAAAAAAACATATTTTACCCCCCGCAACGCGATTTTTACCAGATTTGAGTAGCAACTGGGCAGATTTTGTTGTGAAAACCTGGCAACCCTGACGTCTTGTAAGCATTACGTATATGCATTGTTGGGAAAGTCACGTGTGTTTAGCTCTTAGTCTGTGTACCTGAGTTTAAAAAGGCAAAAAAACCTCATTTTCTCCTCCAACTTCAAAATCTTCCAACGTCATTGTTTTACCTTTTTTTGTAAAGGACATTTTACTGTCTTTGCACTTTTTTTTTTGTAAAAACTGTGTCAGTACTTTCATCTACGTCACGCATGACCGTACCAACATGACTACGTAATGCGTGAAGTAGAGCTAGTGCGAGACGAGCATTTGTGGTTAAAAAAGCATATCAGTTTGTATTTTTTTTAGAAAATGACTGATCGCTTCGCTAAATAAGTCCCTTATTCCTCGGCTGGGATCATGTAGAGCCCTTTGAAGCTGCATTGAAACTGCAATTTGGACCTTTAACTTGTTGGTTCCCATTGAAGTCCACTATATGGAGCAAAATCCTGAAATGTTTTCCTCAAAAACTTTCATTTCTCTTCGACTAAAGAAAAAAAGATGTTAGCATCTATATATACAACCTACCACAATAAAACCACTGGCTGGTGAAGTGAACAACCTTGATTATATTGTTACAAAGACACCAGTCATGAGGTGGAATATATTTTGGAGTAAATCTTGAATTTGATGTGTTAGATTCAAGAAAAATGGACAAAAGACTCTGACAGGGCCAAATACTGATGGCTAGACGACTGGGTCATCGTCATATTTTCCCAATATGCAGTGGTTTGTAACCTACCAATAGTGGTGCAAGAAAGGACAACCGGTCAACCAGTGTTAAGGTTATGAGTGCCCACAGCTCATAGATACATGTGTGGTTCAGTCACAAAGAAGAGCTCAAATTCCTGAAAAATTCATATAATACATTACTTGCCATTTTGGAGATGCTTTGACCCAGTCATCCATCACTTTTTGGCTCTTGTCAAAGTCACTAAGATCTATTTTTCTCTGATGGCAATGGCTTCTTTTAACAAAATAATCCACTCTGCCACACACCAAAAATTGTTCAGGAATGGTTTAAGAACCATGATAAATTTCAGGGTGTTACCTTGGCCTCCAAAATCCTGGATCCCACCATATCCCATAGATGATAAGTCTGTTTAACAACAAATACAATCCATAGAGGCTCCACCTGGCAACTTGCAGGACCTAAAGGAACTGCTGATCTGGTGGTTTTAATGTTGTGGCTGATCAGGATGACCTTTATTCCAGGTTTAATTTGGAATGTCGTGTTTGCTGGATCATACTGATCTATAAACTAATGAAACAAACAAAGCACCATTGGCAGCATATCTGGCTTGCTTAGATTACCACAGAAAATAATGTAAAACAGAGAAATTATTATTCTACAGTAATGCTCTGTCTCGACTACAGTACTAATAATGATAAGGTCAAGGGTTTGATTCCCACAGAATGCACTGACGGATAAAATGCATACACACTGAATGTCACTTGAGGTCACTTAGGATAAAGGTCAAAATGTGCTGGTACACTTTCAATGCAAGCTCTTTTTTCTTTTAGAAATGAAAGGTCTTTCTGAGAATATGACAGAATGAAGTGTGCATTGACATTTGCATGTGATTATTAATGTGTGCGGACGTTCAGTATTCAAAGTCTCCCAGAGCTCTGACGCACTTGATATCTGACCTGAACTCAGCATACAAAGCGCACCTGAAACTCTGCACGCGCGGAGGTAGGAATGATGTTATTCTGCTAAATTGGAGCACGAATTTATAGACCACAATAATTTCTACTCTCCTTAAATCTTTTCTACATACTTTTGCTGATAGAACAATACATCTGAAGTGTCATTGACCCTGAACAGAAAAAATTTTGATTCAGAGGCACAGCTTTTAATAGTGACGATACGAACGCCATATTTGATCAGAGGGCTATTGTTATCTTTCGGTTTGTGACCAAGGCACAAAAGAAAGAACACTCTTTCATTTCAGAGGTACCCTTTGCTTTGTGATCAAAGTTAAATATCACTTATAAGAGAACAGAGAGGAAAAAGGGTAGTGTGAGGACAAATAACAAAGAGAAACCGATGGAAATAATCAAAGCGTACACTTGGGTTACAGCAAAGAATGGGATGTCAAAGAATGGAAGCCAATCTACCTCACAGATGGAGGTCAGACCCTCATCAGCGGTGGTCACAGATGGGGTCCTTACTATGACATCGCTCTTTACAGTGATGGTTGCGTAACATCAAGTACAAAGCCACTGCTGAATCAGCATTTACTTTTAGGTCTTAATGGTTATTATAGCATCTACAGTATCTATAGGAGCCTTATACTACTTGAAGTGTAAAGATTTTTTAAGTGTTTTCAATACAAAAGTTTTGTTTTGACAACCTACTTAAAAATGACAGTTATATAAATTTATTTGAATTTCGAATAATTTTGAATTCCACTTCCTTACATTTAAATTTGAATTACTATTCCATCTCAATTCAAATCCAGGAATTGATTTTGAATTTAAAAGGCATTCTCTGTTCAGTTCTGAAGTCTTGGTTAACGCTGTACTTACTTAAGCTCTTCCACTGAGACTCTTATATTTTATGTTTGCATTTTACATTTTGTATTCAATTTCATTAGGAAGATTGCAGACAATGGGCAATGAAAATGCTAAAACGAATGTGATGAACAGGAGCAGCAGGAACGTGCGAGCCTTTATAACCCAAGAGAAGCTGGACGTTGAAGCCTTCATTGCTAAATATGACGGGCAAGACATGACGGACATCCTGCTGCCGAATTCTCCAGTAAAGAAGTTCTGCTTTCGACCCGAAGTCCCAAGCTACCGTATTCTGATTTCTGAAAACTGTGAGCTTCCTTGGGAGAAGAACCAGTATATTTCACTGTTCATCGAGGATGAGGACGATAAGGAAATCTGTGTTAAGCACATCCGTCTCTGCATGCCTTTACCTTATGTAGCTTCAATATTAATATATGATATATGATGAATTAGACACATTGTGTCTGTTTATTAATGCCTCACTATATGACATAATCATCCTCCTTTGTTGTATTTCAATATTAAGTTTAATATCTCTTTTGTATATTTGGATTTGAATTGGTTACTTAACCATATCGGAGTCAATAAATATATCTGAACAATGTAGATGTTGTGTTTTCAAAAGCATTACGTGACCATGAAAATACTCCACATGATTCTGGAAGGCTACATTTTGTGATCTGAGATGATAATTTTTCTAATTCAAAAAGTAAGTGGCCACTGGTATTTGAATAAAGAAAGCACACTGTCATTCCCTCACGTGGGTTGATTTTATGCAAATGTGAGTAAGTAACTGGCAGATTAAGGCCACCCTGAGTGTAAGACGTTGTACTTTTATTGTTACTTGTAAATTACACTCATCTCCATCTTAAATTCCTTAGGTCATTTCCTGGATAATGCCAGCCTTAGAGAAGCATAGAGAAATGTGCCATTTAGATAAAGGTTGAGTAAGTCAACTCATACTGGCATTAAAAGACGTATCATGTTGTATTTGCATTCTATCTGCTCTCACAACAGCTTATGTGAAAGAACATCTAGCATGGCATCATAAAATTTCTGAAGACACGCTTCATTACAAAGTAACACTAGTGCCTTTGTAGTGTTCTTATGTCTGTATGACACAGCAAAAAAAGCTCATTTGCAGTGTGTTTTGTATTTAGAACTTCAGTGGTAGTGGTATTTGCCATTTACCGCAGGGTGATTTATTCAGTACTTAAGTCAGAGAAATTATTGTAATATTTGCACTTTTGAAAATATCAAAATCATTGTGCATTGTGCAAGCCTATGTTATAAGTACAGTTGAGGTCGGAAGTTTACGTACACCTTGCAGAAACTGCGAAAAGTTATAAGAGAGGGCATACAAAATGCATGTTATTTTGGTAACACTTTACAATACGGGTGCACAAATATACATTAATTCATGCTTAATTAATGCACAGATAATCACGAGTTAAAGTATAATTCATGAAGAACTAAACCATTTATTAATGATTACTACAGCAGCAGCTAATGAACATTCTATATGAATCATAGATTAAGTAATCAATAAATTGTTATTAGTTAAATTTGTCATAATGCATTAATTACCTAA
>JAHKKF010527285.1:0-25590 GCA_019740295.1 Labeo calbasu
TATATATATATATATATATATATATATATATATATATATATATATGTATATGTATGTGTGTATAGTGTGTGTGTATATATATTTATGTTCGTAAGGCAAGTACAGTCTAAAAGGAGTTTCGGTGAAAAAGGAGAGAATGAGATGGCAGAAAGCGCACCCTGTCTGCTTTCATTATTTTACAGAAGTGCAATGTTTCGTTGTTATTTTGAGTATACATAAATAAACGTGGAGTCTTTACAGATTCAAAAGATGTATTACTCATATCTGTATGACCAAAAATGACGGAGTATTTTAAGAGCAAATGACCGCATCAATGGTCTGTCATGCAGTGACCATGCTATTATTCAGCTTTGACACTCCACACAGACATTTTAATAGCGCACATTGTTCTAGGTTGACATTAGATTGAGCGGCCATGTAGAATTGCTACTAGTTAGACATTTTAGATGATAAGCATATTTGAGGTTCTGTGGATTTTTACTTTTTACTTTTTTTCCTGTGACTAAGTGACTAATAAAATTTTGGTTGACTAAGCCTATTCTTGGTGACTGATTAGTTGACTGTAAGGGGGCAGCACTAATTTATACACCACATTTATATGCTGTTTTCAATAAATATATGCACAGATTCATTTGCGTTGTGGCACAGAGCTGATAAAGTGCTTTCTGAAAAAACAGGCTCATGGTAGAGTTTGAGTCTGCAGACTTATCTGTGGTCCAGGCTTCTGTGCAAGCAGGGTCTGGTCACTGCATTAAAAAAAAAAAAAACAACTGCGATTGTGCAGATATCAGGAGCGCCTACATTATTACCATTAGCAATCACAAATACTAATATTAAAAATATATATATTTATATACTTCAGGACATTTCTAGAGTGACTGAATGTTACATTTTTATTCCTGTTCTAGACTTTCAAACTGCAGAATCACTGAAGAAGGTTATAAAGCTCTGGCTTCAGCCCTGAGGTCAAACCCTTCACACCTAATAGAGCTGGATCTCACAGGAAATGATCATGGACAAACAGGAGTAAAGGAGCTCAATGATTTACTGCAGGATCCAAACTGTCAACTGAAGACACTGAGGTGAGATGTGATAAAATAATACAAAATGAATTATATGCAGTGAATTATTTATAGAGACAGTCTATAATTCAATAAAGGTAGGGTAAGTGATTTCTGGTAGCCAATGTTGATATTTGAAATCACTAAAACAAACACGCCCCTACCCCAAAAGTGTCTCGCCACTGTTTTGATAGTTATTTCTCCCCAGCGCTGGAAAGCTGAGCTGATATTTACATGAGTCCTACTTCTTGCCTTATCGCAGTGTTTCCCTTTCTCAGTCCGTTGTATGTATCTCTTATCACAAACGACATTTGCTCTATTTGACCGTAAGTGCCCTGCGAAGTGAACATCACAGGATTTTCCACCAGGATTCCAGTTAGAAACGAGTGTATATGCTCCATTCAGAGGGCATTAAAGTGTGCAAGACGTGAATTTAAGTTGTATTTATTTACTGAGGTATGATGTCGCACTTGACACTTCTCTAGTAAGTTTTGTCTGTGTACGAAGAACCCACAGGCATCAGCGCAGTGCAGATTCGTGAATGAACATTCTGAAGTGAAGTAAATGTCAACGAATTTCCCCTGCACAGGGAGTACAGAGTAATGAACACATTGTAGGGATCATATCAATCGGAACACAACTCACGCACATAGCTCTCTTCTAACAAGCTGGTTATCTGAATCAGGTGTGTTAACTAATAGAGACATGCAAAATATTGCAGAGCGGGGGGCGTAAGGACTGAGATTGGGAACCACTGCCTTATCTTAAGCCTTCTTTTGTTCCGCAGACATTTTCCTCTCTTGTTTTTTATCCACCATCTTTCTGTTGTCACTCGGCTCGGCTGATGTCCTGTGCACTGAACGCTCTTTCCTCAGCATCATGAGTAGACACGCCCTTACTGCTGAAAAAATGCATACCCCAAAATACATACTCTTTAGTTGTGTGACCCCTAGAGTCAAGGTATGCATTTACCTTAAGAACTTCATCTTTGTTTCCAAATGCAGTAACCTCAGTTTTCTCTTTAACTGAAAAAAGTTTTGGCACAACGAACTGTTACTTTCATCAGTGCGTTGGCAGAGGCAGTCAAGGCTAGGTAAATCTGGGTATCATCTGCATAGCTGTGATATTCAATTTGGTTCTTTCTCATTATTTGACTTAGTAGGAGCATATACAGGCTACACAAGAGCGGTGCAAGAATTGAACCTTGTGGGACTCGCGATGTCATGGACGTCCACTTAGACTTATGCTCTTTTATACTGACATGATAACCTGTCCCTTCTAAGTATGACCTGAACCATTTGAGGACCATTCCAGAAAGCCCGACCCAGTTTTCCAGTTCCTCTAGAAGAATGTTATGATCGACATCAATATTTTGCCAGTATCAGAATTTAAGTGAATAACATTTATCTTTATATTTAAATTGTTTTATATATTTATTTATCTTTCGCTGTGATGTGGTAGGAAACCAGATGAAAAGTTGTCCAGGTATCCATTTGAGTTTTAGTAGTTCAGCTGATTTAAAAACAACCTTTTCAATAATCGTGCCTATAAAAGGTGTAGTGGACAGCACAATCCAGGGCCCAGTTTATGGTGGAGCCCCTCTTTGAACACAATAGTGGACAAAGGTTTGCTACATTTTGATTGGATCTTGGTGGACTAACATAAGCAAACTGTCCAACTCCATCAGGTACAGATGCCAGGACAACAGACACCTTTTAGAGGGCAGGAAGAAGATCTTTGATACCAAGCATGGGAAGGACAGGACTTCTTATTGGTCAAAACACAGTTTCTTCCCTTCGCCTACCCCACAGACTGATTCCTAAGGTTTTGGCTTGTGACCACAATAAAAATTCCTTAGGACCTCCAGACACAGCAGCAGAGGTTTAAACAAAGAGAGATGAAAAAGATCCATCCAAATCCAATCATAACTAGGTTTTCAAACCTTAAAACTGATGCAAACTACAACACACACATCTTATACTTATTCAGAGAAATAAGTATTCCTAGTGACAGCAATGTGTAGCGCAACATCTTACACAAACTCAGCTGTTAATGGACAGATGAATGCATGCATGATAGTTCAGTCTTTTCCCATCATGTTTGGACTTAATGTGTTCGTAACATTCAAATGTATTCTGGTTGTGGTTTGGAAAGTGAGAAATGCACCGGTAAAACTTTAGTGACACTTTTCTAACTTTGTTTGGACTACGCAAATAAACCCCACAGGAGGACAGAAGGGTGCTCCACCATGTGTTCCTCCACTCTGATGGAACCAGCCAATAGACCAATTTCGAGTAGACGTCACAGTGACGTCATTTGCAGCTGTACACGCATAGTGGTTGCAAAAAAACACTGGTAGCAGGTGGAGGTAAATGGGTAAACTCCATGGAATAAGAGAAAAATATATATTTTTGTGCCTTCTGATGTCAAAATCGGAACTCAAATAATTTTTATACAATACTGTAGTCAAAGACGCCATTTGAAGCTAAACGCAGACGTAATTTTGAAATTAAAATCAAATTTACCTTTTTTTTATTCTTTTAATCCATGGTTCCATGCACTGCCACTTGAACCGCCCATAAAAAACGTCATCCCGGTTTTGGGTCTGTAAGACTATCCCATTATCGAATGTCAATTTCATTGAATAACATTGCTTATGGCTGGGTGACAAGCTGTTGTGATATGCAAATAACGTTTTGAAAATGACATCTAATCAATATAATCTATACTCTTTTTAAATCTAAGTATTTTGTGCCGTATCCTTGTAATTCTCTAGCTGTGAGGGCAATCTCTCCGGGTTTTCTGCAACCATGCTGCGCGCGCATCCCAAATGTTTACAAACAGATAATTGGTCTATAGCAGACTGGAAATGTAGAAGCACCAAATTGCAATCTCCTCCTCATCGGAAAGGGATAAAGATACTCTTCCTCTTGTCTCTCCCCTTACACATCTTGTAAGGGGAGAGACACTAACAGATCAACAAAGTTCTGAGGAAGGCATCAACAGAAACGCCCCATTCTGAGTCTCCAGCAACCTAGTCTGAGTCCTGTTACTGGGAAGGCAGCAACAGACACAACTGTTTGTCTGTCTTGTTAGTCCTGCGAGGGAAGGGAACAACAGAAGTAACAGAAACAACTCATTCCGAGTCTCCGGCACATCCAGGGGATGTTAACAGATACACGGTGTTCTGAGTCTGATCCCTGTGAGGGTGAGACAATAGCAGAAACACCTATGTTCTGAGTCTCTGGCCTGCAAAGGTGAGACACTAGCAGATATACCAGTACTGAGTCTGAGTCCCGTAAGGGAAGAGCCAATAACAGATCAACCGTTCTGAGTCTGTGACCCACAAGGGTGAGACAATAACAGATACCAAGTCCGAGTCTCCAGCTTTTGAGGCAGCAACAGATTCAACCATGATCTGAGCCTCTCCTTCCTCTGTTTGGAGGAAGTATTATTAGGAAGTATTAAATGTATTATCAACACTATTATGTTGATAATACATTTAGAGGTTCTACAAGTTAGAGATCCCACCAATCTTTCTTATGTGATGTACTCATTACCACACATTAAGTGACATGAGATCCAAGAATCATAACGTCATTTGTGATATGAGTACCCATCACTACACGATTTCGCCTCCCTAGGTTGGCAAAAGCAAAATTCACTACAAAAGGAAAATTTGATATTGATCTACAGTTGCTCAATATGGTGTTATCAAGATTGCTCTTTTTCAGGAGGGGCTTAACAACTGCAGTTTTCAGGGAATTTGGTAAAGTCCCAGAAAGAAGTGAGGTGTTCACAACTTCTAAGAGATCTAATTAGGTGGTAATTTAGGTGCTGCACGATTTCTTCCTAAATTTTGCTATCAATTGCTTGAAAAACAGACAATAATAACTTTTTTTTTTGAAATCACAGTCGAATCTGTCTGACCTCTGCTTAACTTGAGAATGTGCTAATCATCTTTCTGATATTATTGATATTCTAAGAAAAGAAGGAAGCAAGCTCATTGCATTTGTTGTCGGAGAGTGTTTCACTGGGAATCTGCTTTGGGGGAGGGGTTGTTTGTTAGTCTCTCTGGCTGTGTATATGCAGTGCCCTCCATAAGTATTGGGACAGTAAAGACAAAATTGCTTTGTTGTGTAGTCAAGCCAACTGTGTGTGATTAAAAGATGAATATGAGACAAACGTATAGAATGTCACATTTCATTAATAAGTGTTTCAACGCATACATATTTTACCCCCCCCCATAAAAAAAAAAATCAATAAATAAATAAATATCTGATGTAAGCATAAGTATTGGGACAGTTGAACGTAAACCAAATGTACAAGTTTAAAATCTTATATTTAGTTGCAAATCCCTTGCGTTGCTTCATAGCAGTGCGTCTGCTACCCGTAGACATCACCAGACTCTTGGTCTCATACTTTGAAATGCAGCCAATTTCAACTGTTGCTTGTTTAGGGGAATTTCTGCCTTTAGTCTTTTCTTTAGCTGGAGAAATTCATGTTCAATAGGGTTGACAAGACCTTTCTTTGCCCTGATGAACTCCTTGACTGAACTGGCAGTGTGTTTTGGGTCATTGTCCCTTTGCAATACGAAATTGCTTTCTCATAAATCTGGTGGCATTTTCTTGAACAGTGGTTGCCAAGATGGTTTTGTATCTCTCTGAATTCATTCTGCTGCTGTCAAACATTAAATCATCAATAAAGTTGAGAGGACCTTTTTCCAGAGGCAGCCATGCATTCCCATGCCATTATACTACCTCCACTATGCTTTACATTTGCAGTTCCTTTTTTTCTCAACTTTTGCTTTCCCATCACTTAAATGAAGGGTAATATTTTGTCTCATCTCTCCATAAAACTCTGTCCCAAAACTCTTTCAACTTTCTGCTGTTTTGCCACTCTTCTGTTTTTTTATGCTGATCAGAGGTTTGTACCTTACTGTGTAGCTTCTGTAATTCTGTGTCACAGTGTACTACGGACATTACATTGTGAGACCATCACCCCAGCTTCGTTGAGGTTTTTACAGACACATATTTTTGGGTTCTTTTTCACAGCTTTTATGATTTGTCTGTCATCAACTGTTTTTTTTTTTTTTTTTTTTTTTTTTCCCTCAGCTGACCAGGTTGTTGGTTTCTCACATTGCTGGTGGTTTCTTTCTTTTTCAGGAAACTTGTTATCAGACTTTAGCCATTTATATGTTTATAAGCAACTGAAAAAAGCACAAGTGTCAGGGCATGTCAAAACGTCTCCAGGGCCCCAAAACACTCTCAGACCCCAGAGGGTTAAAGGCCAGAAAAGTCTTGAGACATTATTTTTACTGTCCATTTTTGTACTGAGAATCATGATCTATTAAGCTTTTGCCCTTCTGCTCCATAGTACGCATATGTCCTCCAGAGTTTGCCATGATCCTGACTTTCTTTTAAATAACTGACTATTTGACTTTGTTTTCAAATATTTATTTGTGTGTTTTAATGTTCAAAGTTATATGGTTAACCCTCTATGGTACAGTGTTGCCTCCAGGCAACACAGCCTATATTTGTTTTTTTTTTTTAAATAAAATGAGCGACCCATTTAATGAATCAGTGCTATCTTAGTAAAGAAGAAGTCAAATACTAACAAATGAAATTGCAAAAAAAGTGGTCACATGACCCATAGGGGTCTATTTTGCTCCCTCTTTAAGGACATGTGCACATGTCACATGACTCCATATTTTGTCCAGAGAAAGGTGCAAATTTCATATACAATATCTGCACATATTCTGTTGAGAGGAAGTGCTTCCTCAGCTTTCACAAGCAGTGAGGAGTCATTAGTGAGGAAGGAGATTTTACATGCATGTGCTTGTGTGTGTATGTGCATGCTTGTAAGGGTAAGTTATATATTAGCATAAGGTTATGATAATTTTATTTTATTTTTTTTTTTTATTTTGAAACAACACTAATTATAATGTTTTGGTATGAGAACAGATATGATAGTTTGGTTATACTTGTGATCCACGATGGTACAGTGTTGCCTGAAAGCAACGTGGGTATGAAATCTGACTTTTTGGTTAAATATGAGATGTGCAAAACATCAAAAGTGTGATAAATCTGTTTGTTCAAATGTTTGATTAAAGAAACTGGTGTTTTACATAAATTGATTTTTTTTTTTTTTTTCTGCATGAAAATATCAAATGTTTAATTTTGTACGTTGTTGTACAATGTTGCCTTGAGGGAACACACTTTTAAAAAATAAATAAATAAAAATATAAAAATGGTTATTGATATTGTTATAGTGTCCAATTTTAAGCAGGAAAAACATCACAAATATTTTTTTTCCTCATTGATATCATATTATGTACCATAGAGGGTGAAATGTAACTAGAGCTTTTCAATGCAGTAGACATTGAATTGAATCCTGCTTCATCTTCTTCTCTGCAGGTTTTTGGGTCCTGCTGCAGATGAAGCCTGTCAGTATGTGACTGGAATTGTGGGTAAAAACCCATTATTCTTGAGGAAGCTAAATCTGAGTGGACATGAACTAGGAGTCACACGAGTGAAGCAGATTGCTGCTCTTCTGCAGGATAAACACTGCAAACTCAAGACACTGACGTGAGTCTCTTACTTATTTCAAATGTTACAAGCAATTAAACACAAACCATGTTCACACACAGTTATCAGTTCTGGATTTGAGTAATAGATATGAAACAATTTTCTTTTCTCTTATTCTTCAGTCTGTGTGGATGTAGTGTTACAGAGAAACAGTGTCTCATCCTGACTTCAGCTCTGAAATCAAACCCATCACACCTGAGAGAGCTGGACCTCAGTATGAATCCAACAAAAAGCACTGGAGTTAATCACTTATGTGATGTACTGAAGGATTCACACTGGAAACTGGAAAGCTTAAAGTGTGTACCATCATGAGGTTTTAAAACATTTTTAACCAATTAAACCAGGGGTGTCAAACTCAGTTCCTGGAGGGCCGTAGCCTTAAATTACACAATTATTAGTGAATAAGAGCCACTGTCTTCATTCAATAATTAAATGTGAACATATCGACAGGGAGCGCTCTGGTTACTAACATTATCTGGATTCCCTGAGATAACAGGAATAACCATTGCATTGCTGCCCATGCCACTGCACTTGCACCCCAAGTTGACACATCACTTCTGGTCATTAGATTCTGACAATATGGGATTCAGCATTGACTTGTTGAAACCGACATTTTGGTGGGCTGAAATGCTGTTTGTTATTGCAGGTGCACAGACATGATTCAGTCAGACTTCAGTATTCAGAGAAAAAATAGTTTTCCCCCATAGTGTCAAGCAATGCAAAGCTCATTCTCATTATCTCTGTCTTTGTTTTTCTAGTCTCAGTTATGTGGCATTCCAGATGTTTCTAGAAATTGTATTATATGTATTGTCTAATTCTGTGATGTTTTATTGGCCTTGTAGGTTAAATGATTGCAACTTAACAGACAGAAGCTGTACAGCTCTGGCAACAGTTCTTGGATCAGATAACAATCTGAAAGAGCTGAATATGAACAATAATAATCTCCAAGATTCAGGAGTAAAGCAGCTCTGCACTGGACTGAATAATATAAAGTGTAAATTGGAGATACTGAGGTAAATTGAGACAAAAAAATAAGCTCAACCAAAATTCAATGTTTGTTTTTTTTAATATTACTCAAAATCTGTTTATAATAATCTACTGTTTAAATATAATTGTACATTATAGGAGTGATGCAGAATCTACTTTGTTAAAAAATATAGTATGCAAAATGATTATTTTAAATCTCCTTTTCTTTGACTGACAAGGTCTTTGGCATTTACCAGTAAATGAAATAATATACCTTGTTGGAAAAAAAACAACACCTAAAATTAAGTTTTTAACTGTCTAAATAGCCTCAAAAGCATTTTAAAATAATTCTGACTGATTGACAATCACATTTCAGTCAAGTTGTTAACTCTAACAGCAACTAGCGTGAGAATATCCACTGTCTCAGCATCTTTACACCTATACTGCTGTTACAATGGTATCAGTGAGGATTCTCAATATTGTTTATTTTTTTTATTTGCAGGCTCAGTAAGTGCAAGCTAACAGAGGAAAGCTGTTCAGCTCTTGCTTCAGTTCTCAGTTCCAGCAGTATAAAAAGCCTTGACCTGAGCCATAATAATCTGCATGATTCAGGAGTGAAGCTGCTCTTTGATGGAATAAAAAATAACTGTAAACTAAAGAAACTCAGGTGAGTTAAAGATTCAACCTATGACACACCAAACTGACATCATCTAGCAGCAACAAAACCAGACTCTGGTGTCATGTCACCTGTGTTACATTCAAAAACACTGCAGAGACTATAGCCAACTAGCATGTACATCATAGGAAAAAAAAAATTGTGCATGGCAGTATTCTGTATTTGCCATTTAAAAAGGGAAATCGGAAGAGATAGGACTGTCAATATACAAACCATAAACTAAGCAGCATTTGCTTACCATTTTCACACTAATCTTGCTCACCACAGAGATATTTGTAATATAGTTCCCACAAATACAAAAAAAATGAGAAGCCTTCTGTGTGCTATCTTGACATCATAGTTTGCTTGCATTTGTCAATGGTTTTTAAAGCTGAACAGGCTATCAGAGCATCTCTCTAACTAAGGAGTGGGTGATATACCAGTAGACACTATAAATTGTTACAAATTTTGGACTACGTTCAGTTGACATATCTGTCCTGCTCTGCCATGAAAGCTTGTCATTATAAAGAGTTCAGATGAAAAGCCTCTAAGTCCATCTGATATTTTTCTTCAAAATAAGCATTTTTATCAGGCTCCTATGGATAGGTTTCTACCTAAGTACTGGTAATTCTGATTCGGCTGAGGCTGGGATTTAGCAAGTTTTATGTAAAAGTATTCGATGGACGTATACTAGGTGTCGAGAGCATTCACTCAGTATCATCACTTAGTATCATTGTCACATTTTTGACCGAAGTGGCTTTTAAAGAGTTTTGCATCTGAACTCTTCAAGTGTTTTTAAAGGACAAGTTAAATTCCAGAACAAAAATTTACAGATAATTTACCCAGCCCCTTGTCATCCAAGATGTTCATGTCTTTCTTTTTTTCAGTCATGAAAAAATTGTTTCTTAAGTAAAACATTTCAGGATTTCTTTCTATATAGTGGATTTCTATGGTGCTTCAAAGGGCTCGGAACGATCCCAGGCGTGGATTTTATCTAGTGAAACATTCGGTTATTTAAAAAATAAATAAATAAATAAAAAAAGACAATTTATATTCTTTTTAACCTCAATTGCTTGCCCTGTCTAGCTCTGCAATGTGCATGTATAGTCCGTGTAATGCGGACAATACAGTTAGGGTAGGTTGAAAAAGATGGAGGAGAAAACCATCTCATTTTTTCCCTCCAACTTTAAAATCCTCTTACATTGCTGTTCATTGCTGATCTTCTTTGCAGTGTGTTGTGTTTTTTTTTTTTTTTTTTTTTTTTTTGCTTTAGTCATATTTTAGTCTTCTGAATTGCTTTAGTTTTAGTCTAGTTTTAGTCGACTAAATCTACAGTAGCATTAGTCGGCTAAAATGTAATGGGTTTATTTACAGTGTAATGCATTTATTAAGGATTTCTCTATAATTAGCAAACTCTTTGTATAGGTTTGATATTAATGTTTTGTCACGATAGACACAGATTAAACCCTGTGACACACAACATGTTTTTATATTAAAATTAAATGAAACCACTTCTCATTAAGAAACAAGAACATGGTAGTCTTTTCAATGAAATGCTAGTGGCTAATTATGCATTCTTTATAACAACTTGTTTACCACATTCTTCACTCTTTCAAGCAGACATATTTATTCATATAAATAAATTTTGATTAATCTTTACTAGGGCTACTAAAGTGATTCAGTCAAGAGCAGTGAGTGATTTTCTGTCTTTTGTTGCTTTATCAAGATCAATGCCACAGACAGTAGCAACTAAATTAGGCTGCTGTCCCTTTAAAACCAAACACATGGATACAATGTTCTGATACACGTCCGATATTCTCCCAACTGTTGACGTTCACCTAAAACATAACCGAGTGTGTTTACGTGAATACTTGACAAAACGGACAATTCAACATTATTTTGTTTTTCTCTGTTCATTCGACACGAAAGAGTACTCATTTGCTGTGTGAGGGATAGCCAGAGACCTACAAGCTGCATGGAGCGAACACAACACACACAACTAAATACCTATTTTGCATGCTTGCATGAGTAGATGAGAGCAACCGTTTTTAAAGGATTACTCCACTTTCAGAATAAAAATGTCCTGAAAATTTACTCAACCCCATGTCATCCAAGATATTCTTGTTTTTCTTTCTTCAGTTGCAAAGAAATTAAGTTTTTTTGGGAAAATGTTCCAGGATTTTTCTCCATATAGTGGACTTCAGTAGTGCTCAATGGATTGAATGTTATCAATGCAGCTTAAAAGGGCTCTAAACGATCCCAGCCCAGGAATAAGGGTCTTATCAAGCAAAGCGATCTGTCATTTTCTTAAAAAAAAATAATACTCATACAATTTTTAACCACAAATGCTCATCTTGCCTTCTCGACCTTATGCTAAAATGGAATCCGCTACAGTGTTTGAGGGAGGAAGGGTGGGTTCCAGTTTTCCCGGGTCTGTGTGCGCAACAAGTGGGCGAGCAATATGTTTCATGTTTATGGCAACTGTTTTAAAAATGACTCATTTACATGACTCTGAATCTACTCTTCTTTTGAAAGACAATAACTTCCAATTTCAGGTTCCAACTTTGCATCCAACTTTGCAGGATGTTTTCATTCACTTAGAGCTGTGTTGCACACTGCATGAAAGGCCATTTTCAAAAATCGATAATAGGGGCACTTTAAACAACTAAAGAAATAAAATATCTTGCTGCTGTTGACTGAATTACTAGACTATGCAGTGTTTTTTGTACATGCAATTTAAGTAGTAGTATTTATCTCTAGTGATTGAAAATTTTCCGCAAGTCTATTTCATTTGTGTCTTTGTTCTGCTGTAGTTTTTTCCCTATTCATAAAAATTATTCCTTAAAGCAAAAATGTCCATGTCATGACATATATTATTACTGTGAAATAAAATTACTCATATTGTAATATAAGATTATATATATAATAAGAATATAACACCGACAGGCTCCAACAATGCTTCAGTATGCTCATATAGCCTAATAAAGCCACTGAAGGGGTTTGAACTGTATGGAATACACTGCAAAAATTTTGTTGACTTGGTGTGTCCAGGCTTAGCACATTAAAAATGCTTTTTGTTTGTTATCAAATTCAGTTTTGCTTTGCATCTAACTTTCAGGGTTTTTGGTATAAGAAAATATAATTTTCTTTCTTTCTTTCTTTCTTTCTTTCGTTTAGGGTTAATGTTCTTCTGGACATTTCTAGAAAAAATGGTCAAAGAGCTGAATATTACATTGTCTTTTTGTGTTTTAGACTCTCTGGCTGTAAGGTAAAAGATGAAGGTTATAAAGCCATTGCTTCAGCTCTGAGATCAAACCCTTCACATCTGATAGAGCTGGATCTCACAGGAAATGATTCTGGACAATCAGGAGTGGAGCAGCTAAATGATTTACTACAGGATCCAAACTGTCAACTAAAGACACTGAGGTGTGACATGATGAAATATTACAAATATTACAAATAGCACTGGAAAAAAAGAGAGAACACTGCTAGTTTATCAGTTTCTCTGGTTTTACTATTTATACATTTATATTTACATGTATTCATTTGGCAGATGATTTTGTCCAAAGCAACTTACAGTTGGGGAATACAACAAGGTATTATCATAAGATGGCAATAAACACAAGACGTATCAGTTACACAAGGTTTTCAGACAGGAACGTTTCGTCAAGGTTTTCAGATAGGAAAGAAAAAAAGGATAATAAGACTATCTTTTTATGAGGAGGTGGATAGACACTCACAGAAGAGAGAAGTTTTCAGTAGTTTCTTGAAGATTGTGAGGAATTCTGCTGTCCGAATGGAGTTACTGTAGGTAATACATTTCACCAACAGGTTACAGTGAAAGAAAACGTCCTTGAGAGTAATTTTGTGCCTCTCTGCGATGTGACCATGAGCCGCAACTCATTTACTGACTGCAGGCTTCTATGGGGGTTGTAGTCGCATAGGAGAGAGCGAAGGTAGTGAGAGTGAACAGTAGGATTTGATGACAAACGCAGGCCACACATCACGTCCTTTCCTTTCCTTTCGTTTCCTTAAAAAAATAAAAAGGACAATAGTGGTAGCAGTAATTGTCTTTGTTGTAATTCAATAAACAGTACCTAAGAATGAAATTACACTCCTAAAGTACTTTCATTTCCAATATGTTTTTTTTATTATTATTATTATTATTATTATTATTCTTAACATTACATTCATTTCTTTTTTTTTTCTTTTCTTAGCCCAATTTCTCTAATATGAGTTAGCGTTACCCAATTTAATGAATTCTTATGGTAGATGAGAAGGTATTAAGGTGATTGCCTTTTTATTACTACTAAAAGTAATGCTATAGTAACTTAAAGAAATTTTGTTATTAAATACTAAGTCATTTTGGGCAACATATTAGCCGATCACTAGTCTAAAACTAGTTTAACTAGTGTAAGCCTCATGTTTCCTATTAGCAGATGAACAGTTCAGTCCTTGGTGACTTTTTGCTTAATAATGCTTCATAAGAGCCGGTAACAACAAGTGATGTGACTATGAACCTATCAGAAGCTAGTTATCACTTTGTTGATTTTTATCATCTCCTGCTTAATAGCCAAAAAGATCTTGAGACACTAATTTCACAGTATATTTTTGATGGGAGAATTGAGCTATTGAGCTTTTGCTCTTGTTCCTGTCTTGCTGTAGGACTAAGGTTTTATATATATATATATATATATATATATATTCATATATATATAGTATATTTAAATGTTCGAAGTAAAACTGTTAAAAGTAACTGGATCTTTTCGTTACAAACAACATTTGGTAATCTTAACATGTTGTGTAATTCATTGGGATTCAAACTGAATCCTGCTTTATCATCTCTTCTGCAGGTTTTTGGGTCCTGTAGCAGATAAAGCCTGTCAGTATGTGACTGGAATTCTGGGTAAAAACCCGTTACTCCTCAGAGAGCTAAATTTGAGTGGACATGAGCTAGGAGACACACGAGTGAATCAGATCGCTGCTCTACTGCAGGATAAACACTGTCAACTCAACACACTACAGTGCGTGTCTTACCATTTTTGCAACAACAGGGCTGTTTATTTAATGTATTTATCTTTTATCCCTTATGTAAAAACATTCTAGTGCAGAATCTTGATTAAAAATCCCATGCAAACTTTTTGTCTTTGACGTGTATTTGTTTAGTATACAGTATGTCTGAATGCTTTTCTGAGAGACTAGTTAAAAACAATGTTAAAAAGATGTTAACATTTTACAGTAAGGTTTCAATTATGAACATTAATTCATTAGATAATATAAGCTGACAGAATAATGAATGCTATAAAAATATATAGTTTGTCGTTAGTTAATAAATGGTTGTTTATTGTTCATGTTACTTCACAATTCTTTAATGTTTTCAGATATGACTTTTGATTTTCAAAAAGCATCAGTAAATGTTGAATTTAACATTAAAATTAATAAATGCTGTATTTTTAAAGTGCTTAGTAGTAATTTCTGAATTAGAAATGTGGCAAACAAAGAAATTAATATCCTAACAAAATACACAAAATATCTGACCTTCTTTTTTTGTTTGTTTTGTCTTCAGTCTGTGTGGATGCAGCATTACAGAGAAACAATGTCTCATCCTGACTTCAGCTCTGTATTTAAACCGATCACACCTGAGAGAACTGGACCTCAGTGTGAATCAAATTAAAAACACAGGAGTGAATCACTTATGTGACGTACTGAAGGATTTACACTGTAAACTGGAGATACTGAGGTGAGGAAAATGCTATTTGTTTAGTGCCATCTTTTTTATGACTGAAGATGAGTGTCACTGATAATCTTTAATGAAGTGAATAATCATTATGACCAAAAATGACAGAGTATTTATTTTAAATTACATTTATTTTTAAATTTATTTTTAAATTACAGGGTTTCTACTGTTTGATCATGCTGGCGCCTCACACACACACACATACAGCATTGCAGCCTGTTCATTATCAGAATAATATACAGTTAACCAAACATAAACATATAGATACACTAGATGAACTGGCTAATTAAAATAGTATGTAGTACAATCTGTGCCATTCAGCCTGAGCTTGGGCCAAGTACATATTTGCTCATGTGAAGCGGATGATTCTGTTTATGTGAAGATGTTTATTTTGTTTTGTTTTGTTTTTGTTTTTCTGGAAAACATGTCAAAGGAGTAGTTCACTTCCGGAACAAAATTGTGATGTGCATGTGTAATCCGGGTCAGTACAGTTAGGATAAGTCGGAAATCTCATTTTCTCCTCCAAATTTAAAATTGGCCTAAATCGCTGTTTTGCCATTATTTTTTTTTTTTGTTTGTTTGTTTGTTTGTTTGTTTTTTTGTAAAGGCCGTTTGACCTTCTTTGCATTTTCACTTCGTAAACACTGGGTCAGTAAACACTGTAGTGTTGTAGGTCGATTGCTACCTGAAATTGAATAAATTAAATAAATTGATTAAATAAATTATCAAACACTAAAATCTAAACTAAATGTAGAAGAATCCTTAAAGCTACAAGTTAATGATTTCCTGTTTTTACTTTTGTTGTTTGATAACAGACAACACAGCAGCTGGGTTATTGTTATTACTTTAAGAGGTCCTGCTGCTGAATGTGACATGGTTCTGACATACATTGTATTGTCTCACAACCTTTTATATATTATTGCACTTTTAATATGAAATAATATCCAGCTCGCTGGTGCATTTGTTTGTGCATATCTATGCTGTGCTCATTTGACTGATATAAAAAAAAGAAAAAAAAAAGAGGAAGTGAAATGATTTCATATATACAGAAACTTCGAAAAATGGGTAGAATGTCAATTTTTTTTGTCAAAATTAGGTTTTCATTAAATTATTATTCTATAACATCTTGTCTGTCATCTCTGAAAATATCTTGGCAAAATTCACTGTTTAGAAATATATATATATATATATCGTGAGATGGAAGTACTGTAGCTGCTCACCATCTTACTCACCTCAGTCTGCTCAATCTTGATGTCAGCGCCCTAAACAATGCTATAATGGACTATTTCACATCTAGAGATGAAGGATCGGATGATGAAGTTACTAAAGTGGAGGAGTCTGATAACAGTCTGTTTTATGCACAATGTGCAAACAGTTGCACTGTGTTCGCTTTTCTAAATGTAAACTACAAGGTACACTGTTCATGCTATTTAAACATACAAGGGGTGATCAAAAGTTCATAGACTATGCCCATGATAAACAATGGAAAACTGTCCTTTTCAGGGTCTGTTTGTGTAATGATGCAGTATAGCACTCTGATAGACAGTTCTCGTTAAACTTGTGAAGTGAAAGCTATCTCACTTTAAACCCATTTTCTCAAAATTGCATTCCTGAAAATCATAGCTATTAGCCAACTTAAGATAGCTATAACTTTTGTTACGTTCAAACTTTGGACCAAATAAAAACAGTTTTGGAAAGGGCTTGAACCCAGTAAAGGTAAAATTTCACCACATGTCGGGTTTTCCTAGATCGCATCACATATACATCTTAATTTATTCTCTCTTTCTCTCAATGTAGGTTAAGATACTGTAATATGACAGACGAAGGTTGTTCTGCTGTGGTGTCAGCTCTGAAGTCAAACCCATCACACCTAAAAGAGCTGAACCTCAATGAGAATCTACTAGGACAATCAGGAGTGATAAACCTCTGTGATCTACTCATGAAGCCACAATGCAATTTGGAAAAACTAGAGTTAGTATACTGTACTAACTGCAGTATACTCTAGTATACTGTACAGTATTCACTGTGTGATTTTAAAGTTTACTTTTTGGTTTGGGATAACTGGACACAAGTCACATTATTTATAGTACTGCAGCTGTGTTAGAAGAGAGATTAAAAAATACTGTTAGTTAATGGGGTTTATATGTGTATAAGTAGAAATGGCACTAAACTTTGAAACATTTGAAACTTTATGCCTATAAACATTTTTTTTTATACAAATGCATAGCTCATACCTATCTGAGTGCCATAATTGTAAATAGTTGGCATTCGTATAACTCAAGAAGTGTTAAAGATATCTCATGATTTTGAATTCTACTTCTACTCCTTAATAAAGAATTAGAATTAAATTTTTAATCTTCTTAAAAATGATTCTTTTGGAAGGGAAACAAGACACATTTCTACTTTAAATATTATTTGTTCTTCAGACATTGTTCTTTAAATACAATAAGTATCAGCTGTATGCAAAGTGATCATATTTGGTTTTCAGTGATTGAAATTGAGTAAACATTGGGCTGCATTTGGCTTCCCATGTTTCTAGGTTTAAACCATATTAGGCCTTAAAATGAAGATTACAAAACAAAAGGTTATTAGGAACCAGAATTTAAGATTTATGTTGTTATATATTTAATACTACTTAAGTTTCATGCACATAAACTTAACTGTCTGAGTGCTATAATGTTTATAGCACTCAGACAGGTGTGTTCTATGTAATTGTTTTGAAAGAGTTTCAAGTTCAAACATTCCCTGTCCTTCAGATATTTATCTTTAAAAGAAATAGAGTACAAATAAAACAATAATTCTGCCTTCTTTCTAAAGACATTTCTACCCACAGTAATTTGGCTCCAAATCTGAGGTGAAACACTGTAATTTTGTCCACCCACTACAAACTAGTGCATTACTCAGTAAATATACATCCGTGATTCAACACTATACATTGCTTTTCTTTATTCTAAATAAAAATATTGACTAAATCAGTTTGAGCCAGGAACCTTTGGTTGAGCTGACACAGAATTACCCTTTTGTGTTTAGCCATGATCCAACCTATTTTTCTTTTTTCTTTCTGTCTTCAGTCTGTGTAACTGCAGTATCACAGAGAAACAGTGTCTCATGTTGATCTCAGCTCTGAAATCAAACTCATCACACCTGAGAGAGCTGGACCTCAGTAGAAATAATATAAAAAACACAGGAGTAAATCACTTATGTGACGTACTGAAGGATTCACACTGTAAACTGGAGAGATTGAGGTTAGTAACATTCACACACAGGAAAGAAATCCAAGTGTTTTATGATATTAAAGGCTTGCTTAGTTGGGGACATTTGACTGATTGCACAGACACTATTGGAAGAGAGCTGAACTGGACAATGACATGACTGAATCATCAATGAACTGACTTTAGCTGGAAAAAAATGACTCTTTGTTGTCCTCTTGCATTATTGACAGAATATGTTCCTGTTTGACACTGTAAGCTGCTTTGACACAATCTGTTTTGTATAACATGTTGTATTAATAAAGGTGACTTGACTATTTGAGTTAATTAGTGTCTTTTATCTCATCATAGGTTAAGAGACTGTTATATAACAGACGAAGGTTGTTCTGCTCTGACTTCAGCTCTGAAATCAAACCCATCACACCTGAGAGAGCTGGACTTCAGTAAGAATCAAATAAAAAACACAGGAGTGAATCACTTATGTGACGTACTGAAGGATCCACACTGTAAACTGGAGAGATTGAGGTGAGGAACAGTTACATACAAGAATCAAAATGCTTAAAAATTACATAGTTTAAACCAGAGCCTGAGTTTGTTTACAATTATTTATTAGTATTTGTTTTGTAATTCTCTCTCTCTCTCTCTCTCTCTCTCTCTCTCTCTCTCTCTCTCTCTCTCTCTTTTAGTCTGTTTGGTTGTGGCATTACAGATGTTTCTTCTTTAACTCAGTCCTTGAAAAACACAAAAGCACTGCTGTTTTTAAAAGAGCTTGATTTGAGTACCAATAACATAGGAGACACGAAGGAGCAACTGAGACAAGTTCTACGAGACTCAAACTGTAACCTGAGGTGAGTTAACTTCTTTGTGGTATCAAAAATTCCTTAATTTCTCTTTAATACTTGGTAAAGACTTTCAAATACATGTTCTCACGAAGCTTTATTACAACTGTATTATAACTTTTTGTTAGAACAAAAACGTTAATTAAATTAATGTTTAACATAAAGGTAATAGCATTGCTTCAAAACATTTTATGTTTATAATGTATTTCTGTAAATTGAATAACATGAACTGTACATTATAAATATAAAGTTTATTTATTATGTTTATTATGCATCGTTTATGTATTACTATTTACTAAAATTGCTAAAATGATTACTAAGGCATACAGTTTATAGGAGCATTAAATAATGCAGCATTAATAGAAACATGATATTGAATGTTGCTTTAGTAATCAACCAAATGATCATTTTGTTTTATTCAAAGGTTGAACTAAGGAGGAAGATGAGTCTGATCAGAGCTCAGAAGAGTCTGTCTGTTAACGCCTACACTAATGTTTGGATTAAACTCAACCATAATTAAGCAATTCATATGTTATGTATGTAATCAGAAGTGTGATTATTAAATATGGAACTTAAATGTGACCCAAGACCACAAAACCAGTCATAAGGGTAAATTTTCTGAAATTGAGATTTGTGCATCATCTGAAAGCGTAATGAATAGGCTTCAAATTGATGTATGGTTTGTTAGGATAGGACAATATTTGGCTGAGATGCAACTATTTGAAAATCTGGAATCTGAGGGTGCAGAAAAATGTAAATATTGAGAAAATCATCTTTAAAGTTGTCCAAATGAAGTTCTTAGCGATGCATATTACTAATCTAACATTTTTAATTAGGAAAAAAAAAATTGACACATTTGTGGTAGGAAATTTACAAATTGTCTTTGCTGAACGTGATCTTTACTTAATATCCTAATGATTTTTGGCATAAAAGAAAAATCTATTATTTTGACCCATACAGCGTATTTTTGGCTATTTCTACAAATATACCTGTGCTACTTAAGACTGGTTTTGTGGTCCAGGGTCACAAATGTATCAACATATAAAAACGCTACTGTGTGTAATTATATCTCATTACATTTCATGCATGGAATATAAAATTGTATTATATTAACTTGTGTATGTGTTATGTGTATCTGTCTGTTGCTGATCTTGTACAACCAGTATATTGTGTTTGTACTGTGGATGGAGTCTCTCCTTCATCAGTTCAGACCAACTAAACTTTTACCAGCTAACAGCATTTGTGTGTCTTTCACTTGCTTTATCCTAGATAGACTAATGAATTCTTTTTAGCGATTATAATCTCCTTCACCATATTTAAATTTTAAAAAATAAAATTAAACAATGTAGTCACAAATAAAGTATAACTGGTGTAATCTTTACCAGCATATGCAGGGATTCTACTGCTTACATGAAACATAAAACCATATGAGCAATCTTGAAATCTTGCTCTGATTAATATATACAGTTAAGACAGAAGTCTTCTCATTGTATGGATCTAAAGTGACAATTTATCCAAAATGAAAATTGTCATCATTTACTCTTCTTCATGTTGTTCCAAACATGTGTGACTTTCTTCTGTGGAAATACTAGAGAAGATATTTTGGGAAATCAGTGTCTCTGATTGGTTGCCAACAGTATTCAAAATATCTATTTTGTGTTACATAGACATAAGTAAGAAACAAAAAGAAAAATGTAGGTGAAATACAGGTTGAAACAACATGAAAGTGAATAAATAATGATGGAATTTATATTTTTAGTATATTTTAGTATATTTTTGGTACTGTCGCTTTAAGGCATTTAGCATTCATCTTAGAAACTTGCTTTGAAAATTGAATTCTACCATCTAAATTATATTTACATTTATAAATTGTATCAACCCATTATAAGAATCCGAGTTTGTCTGTAATAACCTGTTCAGTTTTCTTTGTTAATCTGCAAGTGATGATCATCACACCAGCCCACAAACCAGTCTACAGCAGCTTTATAGTTACCAACACTCTTAAAAATAAGGTGCTTTAAAAGGTTCTTCACAGCGATGCCATAGAAGAACCATTTTTAGTTCCACAAAGAACCATTCAGTCAAAGTTTCTTGAAAGAACCATCTCTTTCTTACCTTTTTATAATCTGAAGAACTTTCTTTCACCACAAAGAACCTTTTGTGAAACAGAAAAATTCTTCAGATGTTAAATGTTCTTTATGGAACCATTTAGACAAAATGGGTTCTTCTAAGGTAGTGTTTCTCAACGGGGGCGGTACCACCCCCCCAGTGGGCGTTCGGAGAGCATCGGGGGGCGCTGCAAGCAATATTTTTGATAGGGGGGCGCTGATCTGTTCTTGGGGGGTGTTTGGTTAAGATGAGTTTACACCAAAGATGTATGAGCTGAAACTTGCAAAAGAAAATGGTCTGCCACATCCTAAGGCCGTCTCTACAACTTATCGGTAGCTCAAGTTCGTCAGAAATAGAATGCGGCATCCGTTTACTGTAGCGCTCGCGCTCAGTTGTTACTGAACGACTGATTGTAACGGGATCTATGTGCTTTAACACAACATATGTCGAGCTGTTCGCGGCCAGTGTAGTAGTGTTACATTTAGTGTTAGCTGCTAGTTTAAAAGAATACTCCCGCTTCTAGACTAGATGGTGTATCGTTTCAAGTTTACTTTATTTATATAGCACAGGGGTGCCCAATCCTGTTCCTGGAGATCTACTATCCTGCAAAGTTCAGCTCCAACCCTTATCAAACACACCTGAACCAGCTAATTAATCTCTTAGGTAGCACTTGATAATTACAGACAGCTGCGTTGGAGCAGGGCTGGAACTAAAGTCTGCTGGTAGGTAGATCTCCAGGAACAGGATTGGGCACCCCTGATATAGCACATTTAAAACAGCCATCAAAATTTTGCCATTTATCTGCTTTTTTCTGTCATTATTCGACTCAAGTATCAAAATGCTGAAATTTACAAGAACGATCTAAACGTGGTACCACAGTAGCTGCTGCAGGAGAGGGACTCTGCTTCCCAATGTATATACTAATCCACCTTATCTGCCCTAAATAGTGAAAAAAAAAAAAAATAGGATGGACAGTATGCACACTGGGACGCACTATTTAAGTTTGTGATCCGCTGTTAGAAGGAAGAAGGAGAAAGCAGGTGTGTTGGTGTTTCACATTCCTGTCCACTTGGCGGCGATGGACTGAAGCTGTTTGACAAACAATGATTTTCTCCTTGATAAAATCGTATCGTGAAAAAAACAGCAGTTGTGAAGGATTGCAAAGGTGTTTAACAGCGATCACAAATCACAAAAAAGACTTCTTGATTCTGTTCCTGCTGCACATGACCGTCTGAACTACTGCAAGTAAGTTTAAATACTTTACAATATTACAGTTACTTGGGGGAATGATGAACAGATTTTATATAGTCCTATGTAACCGTGATTTAAATGTTAAGTTGCAACTATTTACATCTTTACAGTCAGAAATTGCCAAAACAAACCGCTTGAAGACGACGCATGCTAAAACATGAAGTTGAATTGAAAATGAATAATATACGTTAGAGGGAGGTTATTACAAAAATTGAACCCCTTTTTTTTTTTTTTTAAGAAAAAGTGTAACGCATATATTGAGTCACATCACATTTACTGAAATAATTAATAAAATGGTTGTTTTAATAATATAAACTATGAAATATTTAAATGAATTTAAATGAAGAACTGATACAAGAAAGTCATAAAACTTCAATTGTGTATATTATATAAAACTGCATATTCGTTCTTTTTTCCCTCCTCCTCAATGTTTTAGCATATTTTTAAATATTTGCTTAGTAATGTACCTATATATATATATATATATATAGAAGCATGTGTTGTGAGAAGTGATCTGAATGATCTGAAGTGATTATGACTCCATTTACTAATGGTACATAGCAGTAGCATATTTTTACTAATTAGGTAATCTAATCTAATAGGGTCATTCTGATCTAATAGGGTCATTCTGTGTCAACTCAACCAGAGGTCCCTGGCTCAAATTTTTTCTTTTGCTATTTTTTTCTGAAGAAAGATACACATGTATAGTGATGAAAGCCAAAATATTAAACGTCATAGATGAATATTTACTGAGTAATCCACTATTTTGTAGCACAAGGTCAAAATGGCAATTTTTTACCTTAGATTCAGAGTCAAGTTACAGAAAGATGGCAGCATCATGTTATTTTTATGCAGAAATATTGGTAGCTCTATTAGTACAAATCTGTTGACTTTAGCTATCTTTGTTGCATTATGTGCCAGTGGTGACCATTCAAAAATGACGAAACAGCACTTTTTAAGTTTTGTCCCAAGTTTGCATGCCTGTAAGTCAAGAAGTATTAAAGATATCTTAATGCCCTTCTAGGAATTGGGTCTTAACAAACTTTCCTTTTGCCATTTTTATTTTTAATTCCCTATGAGATTTGATTCCAGAGATATTGAAATTTCGAAATGGCTCCAGGAGTAAATCATTAAAATGTACACACATTCAGTGGTCAAAACCCAAATGTGGGTCAGTTTGAAATAAATATGATGATATTTTTTCTTTTAAAGAGGAAAATGTGAAGAACAAAACATCTTGAAACTTGCAATGTGATTTTAGTTGTTGTTAATCTTTTCTTTTGGAATCTTAATATTTAAGGCCTTACATCATTCAGTCCCACAAATATGGGGATCTCAATGAGGCTCCATGTCCAGATTGTTGAATGTTACCTGTTTCAGGTGGTCACTTTGTATGCACCCGATGCTTATTGAACAATGTCTGAAGAAGAAATAATGTTGAAATTAGAACTGTATCATGTTTCCCTCTGTCAAAACAATTGCATAGAACATACTTGTCTGAGTGCTAAAAATGCACTGAAATGGTCAAGTTGGGGCACATTCCCTTGCTTTCTGTAGTATTTTCATACGATTCTATATTTGAATCAGTTTCAGGAATATTTGGAAGAAGGGATTTTGTTCATTTTAATACCTTCTGAAACTACCAAGAGTTTAAACATGCAGTACTGTAACATGGTAAAAACAAATCCCATGCCTCATAGGGAAATGTAGCTGCACCACAAATTGCTTTCACATCAATAAACCAAGATTTGCCTCACCTGGATTAATTATTAGAATGTCTTTTTTACTGTTATAAAATATGAAGCATAATCACAGATCAAGAAGTATCTACTGCTAAAGGGCACATTTTGCAGAAACACTAAAATTACCTGAAACATTTACGGTCTCTCACTTGAAATAATTAGCACTGGGTAATTCTAAAACCTAGGAAAATGGAATCCAGGGTAATCTTATTTTACATTTCACAGTGTTTATACTTTCACTAGAGTTATCAATTAATCCTGGTCATTCATAATCAGATGTGTCACCCTGTACAATCCTAATCTGTTAACAGTCCTACTGTTGTTATTTGAATAGTTGCATTGTAAACAGTAATGACTAGATGAACACAAAACAACATCTGGTTTTTGACCATTGAAAATGGGTAGGATACTAAATTTGGAGAAAATGGGTAATATTAAACCATTTGAAAATGGAGCCTCATTGAAATCCCTATATCGCTGGGACTGAATGATGTAGGGCCTTGAATGAAGATCCTTGAATGAGAATGAAGATCCCAAAAGAAAAGTTGGTTAAGACTCAACATGTAAAAGGGCTAAAGATAAAAAGATATCTTTAATACTTCTTGAGTTACAGGCATGCAAACTTTGGAGAAAAACTTGAAAAGTGCTGTTTCCCCATTTTTGAATGGTCATCATTGGCACATAATTCGACAAAGATTGCTAAAGTCTACAGACTTTACTAATATAACTACCACTTTCTGTGAAAAAATAACATTATGATGTTCCTATCTTTCTGAAGTAATTTTTACCCCCCTGTAACTTGATACTGACTTTCAGATGAAAATTGCCATTTTGACCTCCCATTACAAAATAGTGGATTACTCCGTAAATATTTATCCATGGCATTTAATATTTTGGCTTTCGTCACCATACATGTGTATCTTTCTTCAGAAACAAATATGAGCAAAATCAAAAATTGGTGCCGGGAAAGTTTTTGCAATTTGGTAGATTTGACACGGAATGATCCTTTAATATTGCTTGTTTGTTAAAGGGGTCATCGGATGCTAATTTCACTTTTTCATGTTGTTTGAACATTAATGTGTGTTGGCAGTGTATGTACAAATCTACGCTATAATGATAAAAATCCATGCAGTGGTTTTTAATTAATCTGTAAAAATAATATCCCCTTTTTCAAATCAAGCCATTCTCAGATGCCTGTCGTTGTGGCGCCACACCCACAGAGGCCGCTCCTACGATAGTTGATTGACATGAGCATTTTACCTCGGATCAGCTGTAACAGTCTGCCCTCTTTGTTTCAATGCCAGAGCAGAGATGTTAGACAAGTATATCTCCGATTAGCGATTGAGGTGTTGTGTTGCTGGATGTAATAATGAACATAGTGGTCGTCATTTACTCCTGACATCTGAGCCGCTGAAGATGCAGTAGATTACATTT
>JAHKKF010527289.1:5685-17647 GCA_019740295.1 Labeo calbasu
CTGTTCCGTTCCTTGTTAAGTCATTATTGGTTAATCACCCACACCTGTCTTTGTATCGTTAGCACTCCTTTATAAGTTGGATTCTGTTCATTGTTTGGTTGTCGGATGTTAAAGTTATGTTGGTGTGTGTGTTTCCCTTCTGTTCCTGTCTGGAGTTATCGTTTGTGGAATTTATTAAAGGCTTTTCATTATGTTCCGTTTTCGTTCATCTCACTCAACATACAGCCGTGACAGGTTCAGCTTGTTGGGTCATTTTTTTGGGTTATTTTTAATGTTATTACCCAGGTGCTGGGAAATTTTTCTGCACTCTAAAAATGCTGTACTATTTATTTTTTTGTTTTAACCCAAATGCTGGGTTCAGCTTGTTATATATATATGTATATATATGTATATTTACCCAGGTGTTGGGTAGTTTTTTGCACTCTAAAAAATGCATCAAGAAGGTCTAAAATATTAGATGTATTATGCCTCAAGGAAGCTAATTCATTAACATCAAATAACCAAGAAAGCTAATATTAGCATCAAGTATGTTTATAATACTCACAGACACCAAGGAGGTGTATTATACCACTATTTTTTTATTTTTTATTTATTTATTTTTTACATCAAATACTCAAAGCTAATGTTAGCATCAAGAAGGTCTATAATACTGGGTTTATTATACCTAAACAAAGCTAATTTGTTACCTAATACCCAAGAAAGCTAATGTTAGCATCAGGTATGTTGATAATACTCACAGACATCAAGGAGGTGCATTATACCTCAACAAAGCTAATTCATTAACATTAAATGGCCAAGAAAGCTAATGTTAGCATCAAGTATGTTTATAATACTCACAACCCTGGTGAAAAAACAGCATATGCTGGTAGGTATGTTTTGATGTTTTGATGCTTTATAAACCAGCTAAAGACCAGCATCAAAACATACCAGCATATGCTGTTTTTTAAGGAGTTGTATTATACCTCAAAAAGCTAATTCGTTAAACATCAAATACCCAAGAAAGATAAAGTTCAAATATGTTTATAATACTTGTAAAAACCGTAGCATTCAAACATTAGCATCAATGAAGTCTAAAATGCCTAAAGAAAGTTATCAGTTAGCATCAAGGATTATTGCTGAACATATGCTAAACAAAACAGCTAAACCAGTCTAAGCTGGTTGGCTGGTCTTAGCTGGTCATAGCTGGTCAGCAAGCTTGTTTTAGAGGGGTTTTGGCCACTTCCTTAGACCAGCCAAGCTGTTTTTTTGTTTGTTTGTTTGTTTTGTTTTTTTGGGGGGTTTTTTTCAGCTAACTTCAACATCAAATAACCAAGAAAGCTAATGTTAGCATCAAGTATGTTTATAATATTTGTATTTGTCTGTTAGCATCAAGGAGACCTAAAATATGTATAAAAAGCTAATGTTAGCGTCAAGTACGTTTATAAAACTCACAGAAAGCTAATCTTAGCAATAAGCCCTGGTGAAAAAAAAAAACAGCATATGCTGGTAGGTATGTTTTGGTGCTGGTTTAAGCTGGTCCTTTGCTGGTTTATGCTGGTTTATGCTGGTCATGATGCTGGTCAAGGACCAGCATAAACCATAAACCAGCATCCCAGCATCAAAACATACCTACCAGCATACGCTGTTTTTTTCACCAGGGAGGAGATCAATAATACCTAAAGAAATATATCTGTTAGCATCAAGGAGACCTAAAATATGCCTAAAGAGCTAATGTTAGCATCAAGTATGTTTACAATACTCACAGAAAGTATGTTGGCACTATGGATATCAAAAATACCTAAAGAATATATCTGTTAGCATCAAGGAGACCTAAAATATCTATTAAAAACGTTAGCAGCAGGTCTACCTGAAGAAAGCTATCTGTTAACATCAAGAGTAGACAGCTATCTGTTAGCATTCCCATTCATCTCAGTGGCAGCTGCTCACCTTTTGTGTTTTGTTTTGACCTCTACCAGTAGGGCTAACCGGAGTCACGCTAGCCTGCCAAACCTTTCTGCTCTCTTAAATGAATTTGAGTAATTTTCCAGTGATTGTAGTATAAGTATGTTAATGCATTCATTTCAAATTCCAGAAACTATAACCGCTCCCATGCGATGGGCAGCAGTCAGGCAGTTCATCCCTGTTCAATTACATATTTATTTGATTAGGTGCAATGAAGCACATCTGCAGAGGATTACGTGTCGGAAGACGTTAAATGAAGGGAGATATTTGCCTCTTAAATTACTCGCACATTATCTAAGGTCTCATTTTCACATTTAGTGGACCAGAGCACTGAACGACTTAGCGGTTAAGCTTCAGTTAGGCTACTTTCTTTCTTTTTAGATGTATGGTCACACGTTTAGAAACCTACTGTACTCGTAATGCAATCACAAAAAACTTTGAGAAGGATGTCATAGAGTCACGGAGCTCATACGGGTGACAAAAGTTCAAGTCTGGCTCATGTTAGTTCCTGATGTTGCTCCCTGCTGAAAGAATCAACAGAAGTGGCCAAAAATAAGATTTTTTTTTTCTTTTCCAAGTGAGAGCTAGAGAGAGCGAGAAGGAGGATGTCCACGCCTCCTACTGAGAGCCTTGTTGTGTGCCAATACTATGAAGGAAGCACACTGAGATCTCTCAGCGGGGACTGCGCACACACTTTCTGTTTGCCTTGTAACTCTGCACATTAGAGAAATAGCCCCATACTTTTACAGAGACAGTATCCAGCTTAAGGTACTTATTACTCAGATGAATCACCGCGAAGAAGACTTTCCAGGAAGCTAATATCTAGTCATTAACATACGTCTGCAAGTGAAAGGGATTTTAAAGCCGACTGCAGTGTCTCCATCCCTGACGGTGGATGAGGCTCCATATTGCAGAGGTGCCAGTAAAGCATGAATTAGCTGCAATGAGGGGTCTCGCTAAGGCACATTAGCTACCACCCCGTTCCAAGGGGGATCATTTTGTTATCTTTGGTAGGTCCATTTTCCAGCGTGCACTCAAGCAGATGCATTTTCTATTTATTTATGACTACTTGTAAATCCATTTATCAGATTTTTATTCATTGGGGTCATGCTGGTGCTAATATCGCATTCAGGGAAATGTGTTAAAAATAATGTTTTACTATTGAAATGCATAATATATTGCTACCAAGTTTGTTATCAGCTGAGATATTTTTATTTTATTTTTCAGTACAGATATTGGATATACAGTGCTGCTTGAAAGTTTGTGAACTCTTTACAGTTCTCTTTATTTTTTGCATAAATGTGACCCGAAACTTCATTAGAAGTCCTGAATGTAGACATAGAGATCCCAATCAAACAAATGAGACCAAAATAATTTCTTTGTCATTTATTTATTGAGAAAAAATAATCCTGTGTTACATATCTGTGAGTGGCAAAAGTATGTGAATCGCTAGGATTTCGCTGATAATGAATATTTATTCGAATTTTTTTTATTATTATTTATCAGTAGATAGCTATATATTGGTTGATACTGAATATTTATTTGAGTGTTTATTATTATTATTATTATTATTATTATTATTATTATTATTTATCAGATATTATACATGTATCAGATATTGGATATAATGTACAATACATTGGTTGATATAAAATATTTATGTTTTTTTATTTGTTTTTGTTTTTTTGTTTGTTTGTTTGTATTTATCAGTACAGATATTGGAATTGTTAATATTAAATTTTTATATGAGTTGTTCGATTTTATTTATTAATCAGTATTGATATTGAATATATTGGTTGATACTGAATATTTAATTGAGCTTTTATCAGTATAGATATTGGATTGGTTGATATTGAATATTTATTTGAGGTTTTATTATTATTAATAGTAGTAGAAGTAGTAATAGTATCAATATTGAATATATATCGTTTGATCTGAATATTTATTTGACTTTTATTTCTCAGTATAGATATTATCGGTTAATATTAAACATTTGTTTTTATTATTATTATTATTATTATTATTATTATTATTATTTATTAGTATATAGATACTGGATATATTGATTGATACTGAATATTTATTTGAGTTTTTTATTTATTTATCAGTATAGATATTTGATTGGTTGATATTGATATTGATATTTTGAATATTTTTTTTTTAATTTAGCAGTATCAATATTGAATATATATTGATTGAAACAGAATATTTATTTGAGCGTTTTTTTTTTTTTTTTGTCATTATAGATATTTAATATATTGATACTGAACATTTGAGTTTTTTGTTTTGTTTAGTTTTGTTTTTGTTTTGTTTTTTTATTTATCAGTATCAATATATGTATAGTGCAATAAACTAAATATTCAGATTCTGAATATTTATTTGAGTTTTGAGTTTTTGTTATTATAGATATTTGAGTTTTTATTTCTTAATTTATCAGTATCGATTATTGAATATGCACTGATTGATACTGAATATTTATGTGATTTTTTTTTTTTTTAATTTATCAGTATAGATATTTGATTGGTTGATATTAAATATATATTTGATTTTTTTTTTAATTTATCAGTGTCAGTATTGAACATATTGATTGATACTTAACATTTGTTTTTATTTGTTGTTTTTTTTTTTATTTGTCATAATAAATATTGTATATATTGGTTAATATTGAATATTTATGTAATATTTTTTTTGTTTATCAGTACAGATATTGGAAATATTTTAGATAATATTGAATATTTATTTGTCGATGTTCTTTTTTGTTGTTGTGTGTGTGTGTGTGTGTGTGTGTGTGTGTGTATTCCAATCAACAAGACTGTGTAATTTTTCAATTAAATTTTGTTAAGGGTGATAAATGATAATCAACCAACTGTTGACTGTTAATAACTGCCAAGCGCATATTAATCCATTAATATAGGATTCAACCAATGTGCCGTCGCAGGTATGCATGCATTTACAGTGGCTTCAACTGTGACTCAAACAATCTGCGTTTAGACCTGCAAATTTATGCTTTATAAACAATGTTGCCTTATACACAAAAGTGATTTAAATGGCTTCTAAAAATCAGAAACTGTCACATGAGACCCTGTCAGATTATAGTGCAATAAACAAAATGAAGCTGGAAAAAAATTCACCACAGACTGCCAGGCTCACACTGTGACATGGCAGCAGTTGCCTAGAGCTAAATGGAAGAACTTCATTTGCCCTTAACACTGTGGGGAGGAATTAAGACAGAAAGAAAATCAATCTGGACTCTTGTCCTCTGGTAAAGACCAGAATACTCTGAACTGATATCTTGATTGTGTGACTGAATTGTGTGAGAATTACACAGGAAAGACCAGGGTTTGTTTCAAAGCAAATTTGATGATGACAGAATGTGGTTTGTTTCATCTTCACAGTGAACATGAGTTTTACATTTGGCTCAGTGTGTGGCTAGACTTGAGTGACAATTGATTTTCAACTCAATTCAATACAGTTTATTGTATTTCAATATTTGGAATTAGCATGTTGCTAAGCTAATATTCCACAATTGTATAAAATAGTCCATTCTGCACAAAATTCAACAGTTCTTAGTGAGAATGTCTGGTATTAAATGCATTTTAAGTATAATTTTATATGCTGTGCCCGCATTCTCCACCAACTTTTTGGTCTTTTTGGCACTTTTAAAGTGGGCAGGAATGGGTTCAAGAAATATCATGTGCTTATATCATCCAAAAAGCATCAAAGCTCAATGTGTCAGAGCATATGTACCAATCACTGCACCAGGACTCTAGAACATGATGTTATTTGACTCCCAAAAACCACATTTCTCAAAAATTTCCATGTAAATAAACCTGTGAAGGCTGAATACTGCTGCCACCGTCAAACACTCAAGCAATTAGAGTCGAAGTATAAATTTTGATGCTTTAAATATGGATTAAATGCCAGAGTGCTGCACACAAGACAACTTCACAGGAAGCCTTTTAAGATTACAGCCTTTCAGTGATAAGAGAGTCATTACTGGCGAAGGAAAGGAGTTATTCTATCGCTCCATCTTTCAAAAGTGTAACTGTGTTATTTAACTTCAGTGCAGAACCTCGTCTAATCCCGTTTATGATAAAATATTTTCCCGCTTTAATTGAAATATATGTTAAGCTATTTTACTTAGTTTTTTACACTAGCAAAGTAAGAGCTTTGTAACAAATGATATAGTTTGCATCCAGATTGTCTTCAGATCTGAATTCTTCAGTATCTTTAAAGGCAAACTTCTCACTTTTTTATTGTTTTTGGTCTTTTTCTGTCTCTTTTTGTCTTTCTCAGTCTGACTCAATTTTGTTACAGCTACCATCCTCCTACAAGAAGCTTGTACAGTCTCTCTGAGCTATAAAACAGAATAACAGCACAGAGGATTATCAAATTATGTAGAACGTTGCTTCCAGCCAGGACATTTGTCAGCCATCTGCTCTGCATCTGAGCTGCTGTCTACATTTTGCTGTCCATCCAAAAATAAAATCCAAAGACATACTGTATATCAGCGTGAACATTTGAAGTTGTTGTTTTTATTAACATGTTGTAAATGCGCCTGTATCTGCTCACAGAGACTGTTAGCTGATGATGCTAGATATGATATCAGGATATCCAGGTATAATAGAAGGTTTGTCTTTCTTAGGGCTTCACCTTTGTTTAGGTTGAGCTAATTTTTATTTGTTTATTTTTTTTTTTATGTAAACATGCGCTAGATTAAACATCATTTGACTGTTGTGCCAACACGATCTTACAGAAGTTTGTATATATATATATGTCTCTCGTACAAATTCATACAATTTGTGAAAAATCATACTTATTTTTTGAGTTTGCAAATTCGTATAAATGTTTGACAAGGTAGCTAATTCATACAATGTCATTCGTACAAATTCATACAATTTTTTGAGGTTTGCAAATTTGTAGAAATACTTGACAAGGTGGTTAATTTGTACAAATTGGTAAAGCGTCACTCATACAAATTCATACAATTTGTGAAAAATCATACATAATTTTCAAGGTTCGCTAATACATACGCATACTTGACAAGGTGGCTAATTTGTTTGAATTTGCAGCAGGTCACTTGTACAAATTCATACGATTTGTGAAAAATCGTAAAAGAAATTGAGGTTTGCAAATTCATATGAATACTTGACAAAGTGGCTAATTCGTACAAATTTGTAAAATGTCACTTGCACAAATTCACATGTTTTGTAAAAAAAAAATATGTATTTTTTTAAGGTTTACTAATTCATACAAATACTTGACGTCAGTAGCATAAATTCATATAATTTGTGAAAAATCGTAAGTATTTTTTGCAGTTTGCTAATTTATATGAACAGTTCACAAGGTGGCTAATTCATGCAAATTCGCACAGCGTCACTTGTACAAATTCATACGTTTTGTACAAAATTTTATGTATTTTTTAAGGTTTACTAATTCATACAAATACTTGACAAGGTCACTCATACAAATTCATACAATTTCTGAAAAATCATAAATGTTTGAGGTTTGCAAATTTGTAAGAATACTTGACAAGGTGGCTAATTCATATGAAATTGTACGCCATCACTCGTACAAATTCATACAATTTGTGAAAAAGCATGTTTTTATGAGGTTTGCTAATTCATATGAATACTTGACAAGGTGGCTAATTTGTGCAAATAGCACGACGTCACTTGTGCAAATTCATACGATTAGTGAAAAATTGCACATATTTTTCAAAGTTTCCAAATTCGTACAAATATATACAAGGTGGCTAATTCATACAAATTTGTACGACGTCACTCATACAAATTCATACAATTTGTGAAAACAAATGTTTTTCAAGGATTGCAAATTCTTGGCAATACTTGACAAGGTGGCTAATTTGTACAAATTTGCACAACATCACTTCTACAAATTCATTTGATTTGTAAAAATTCAATTCAAAACAATTTTTTTTTTTTACATTTATGTTTTGTGAATAGTATATCATCATAATGTTGCCTCATAATGTGTCATGTTGACATTGCTTTTTTATTCAATTTTGTATTAAAATGTCATCATGTTTAGTATTATTATCACTAATACATCATCTCAGATATAAATCATGAATTACAATAATTCATATGGAAAATCTGTAAATGTTGGATTACTTTGAATCAGTTGTTACTTAGAAATTGCTAGTAAGTTTCACAAATAATTACAAAAAACAAGTAACACAGTGAATATGTTATACTCCGATAATCATTTTGTTCACAGCTTTGAAAAATAATTTTTACAGTGTACATTTTTCTACATATATTTATTTCCATATTGTGTAAAATATCCATACATGTTACTAGCGCTATTTTTTGAGAATTTGTAGTCTATTTTCCCACTTTACTGTTGTGCTTATCTTGAAACGACCTTGATTAGTTGAGTATTTCGTGCAATTCTATTAATTCACAGCATTTTTCTAGGGAATGCTGTTAAACACGGCCTTATCTAACTGTTCTATCGTAATGCATCCATTTACAGTTACATTTTGTACTGTCATTACTTCTGCAGCATTTCTTCTGAAAGGAGGTCGTTTTCATCTCGTCTTAATGGATAGGTTACCATGGCACTTATTAGGAAACCCTCTGTTGTGCCATTAAGGTTGGCGAGATGGAATTAAATCCTTGATAATGCACATCCGAGAACTTAAAGAGCCCTTTTCTTTCTCCGCTTCCATGCGTCACACAGTAAAACCCGCTCAGCTCGTTTTACCACAAGTGTGTCATGTTTATGATGTGTACATCTTCAGATTCTCAAGGGGTTCCTGTAGCGAATAGCCATGCTCAGTGCACTTAAACAAATGCGGGTTGTTATTTCACAGCTGTAGGTTAGTATGCTGGGCTCTGACACATTTCTGTATATTTCATATATCATTTCAGAGATTTGGCCAAAGATAAATGAGCTTTATGTGTTGTTCTTTGGTGTGTATAAGGAATTGTAATGCTTGGTAGGCTTTGCATGACAGCTGTTAACTTTTTGTGTTTATTTAAAGGATCTAGGAGGCAGTTCAAACCTGTAGGGTCAATACAGACTTTCAGGTAATTTCAGATCTGAAAATACAGTCAACTAATTAAGTTGTGATAACTAATAGCTTTTTTTTTACATTGTGTAACAACAATGAAATTTATGGAATATATTTATCTACATTTATTTTAAAATCAGTGCAATTTTAGTATTATTTATATACTATTAAAATTAGTATTTATATACTATTACTATTACTAAGTCGAAATGGAAAAAGAAAGATTTTCATTTCATAATCCTTTTTTTTCAGTTTTAGTTTTAGCAATTTTTGCATTTCATCTTAAACTTGTAATTTGCAATTTTGTTTGTATTTTGAATATATTGATATATATTGAATTTGCTTTTATTTTTATACTTTGTTCATTTTAAATGTGGTTTAAGTTTTTGTAATTTTATTATTGTTTGAAATATATCTCTTTTTTCGGCTTTTAGTTTTAGCATCTATAGTACTTCAAATACTTGCTTGATTTCAGTTAGTTGCCAAGGTAAGAGTTTTTTTTAAAGCTTTTTAAGTTTTCCATCTATTATTTATTTATTTATTTATTTATTTATTTATTTATTTATTTATTTATTTATTTATTTATTTATTTATTTATTATTTTAGCTTTATTTCATCTAATGAAAATTATGTTTGATATTTTTAGGTAATGATAACAACATAAGGTCAACAACACTGTGTAAAAAATAAAAGACACAATTTGTTGAGTCAGCGTAAAATAATTTGTTACCCTGCTGCCTTAAAATTTTAAGTCCAGTCAACTAAAATAAGTTTAGTCAACTTGAAATGTTAAGTTGTACTAAGTAACAACTTAGATATTTGTGTTTGCTAAACTGAACAGATGGGTAAGTAACCCAGCTGCCTTAAAATTTGAAGTTGATTCTATCTAAGTTGTCACTTAGTATAATTTAACATTTCAAGTTGAATAAACTTTTTTTGAGTTGACTGAATTATAAGGCAGCCAGGTTACAAATTATTTTAAGTTGACTCAACAAATTGTTTTGTACAGTGAAGTTTCTTAAAATAATCAAAATAATTTGACCGTTTTACAAGGCAAGGTTAGTTCATATTGTAAAATTCATGTGGTGCAACTCCCCAAAAATGGTATTTATGAATAAATAGTTAATGATATTTGTTTAAAAAAAGTACCTTGAAAAATATATTTATATGATTATTTTTTATATGACAGTAATAATTAATAGAAAATATGCTATTGCTTTTTAGTTAAAGGTTACACCACATGACATGTTTGTGATTGATTGATTTATTGACAGATTGACTTTTGTTTGTTTGTTTTATTGTGTTTATTTAGTTTGAAAATGATGCAAACTTAAAAAAAATAATAATTAATTAAATTTAACCATCATAACCATCAAAAAACGACATTTTTGAAAGATTTTCCTTTTTCGTGGACACTTTGATATGTCATTGACCAAAAGCTCTCACAGATGAACTTGCGTATTACTGTCTCAAAATGAATTGTTGAAAATGAATATTTGCATTTATTATTATGTCGGCGGTGGCGTGCCTCTGTTTGAGGAGCCAAATGAGTGACATTGTTAGAGGCTGATAAAATAGACAAACACACCGGTTCATTATCAGGCAGGATAGAAGGGCAGTGGTGCAGGATAAACTGGATGAGAGGGCAGCGGTGCAGGAAGGAAGGGCAGAAACGACACACACACACTTCAAACATCAAGAGTGCTGACTTTTCACCCGCGACACACCAAAGAGCCTCCAGTCTGCTGCCGTGAATTGGTATTTGCTGGGCTGTGGAAATTCATCCCAGTGACTGGGGCTTGCCGTTATTTGAGATGGCAGCGCTTCATACTCAAATGTGAAATTCCGCTTCACGAAATGTCTGGTCCGAGATGATAAATGGAAACATTTCTAGAGTGTTTTCGCAATTTTGTAATCGGGTCACAGCCGAGGCGTCGTTTAGTAAATCGTTCTCAGCACGATCCAAAATACTCTGAATCCTCCAGGAATTCTGACACGCATTCCTCAAGAGTATAAACGGAGCCCCCCAAAGGAAAAAAATTGCAGAGCTTGCAGAGAACATGTTATTTATGGTGTTTGTACTGAAACCGGCTGACCAGTCAGGTTCATTGAACCTTTGCTATTTTCGGTTACCGTAATTGGGATAGTAAGGATATAGTATGTAGCTGGATAAACATCAGTAATGCCATAATGACATTTCCTAAATCCAATAACAGTCTTTCCTCAAAAAATCCATGATTGTTTACTCACCCTAATGTCAGCTTTTATTCTTCTGTGGTTCGAAAATACGGATATAAATAGCGGGAAGTTCACACAATGCAAGCTTGTGCCAAGCTCCATAAATAACAAATAAGCACCATAAAAATAAACTAAAAGTGGTCTATACTACAACGTGAGTCATTCTACTATATAACTGAGATACATTTAAAGGGATAGTTCATTTGAAAATGAAAATCCTGTCATTAATCACCCTCATGTCGTTCCAAACCAGTAAGATCTTCGTTCATCTTCAGAACACAAATTCAGAGACACAAAAAGTATTCTTGTAGCTTTATAACATTACGGTTGAACCACTGATGTCACATGGATTATTATTATTTTAATGATGTCTGTACTAGCTTTCTGGGCCTTAAACGTCTCAGTTGCGTTGCTGTGGGGTCAGAAAGCTCTCAGATGTCATCAAAAATATCTTAATTTGAGTTTCGAACATGAACGAAGGTCTTACGGGTTTGGAACGATACAAGGGTGAGTAAATAATGACAGAATTTTCTTTTTTGGGTGAACTAACCCTTTAATGTCCATTGATTTTCATGTCCATATTTTCTAACAATTTCCTTAAAACATAGTGTATTTTAGCTATTAAGGGAAAGCATACTATAATGTCAGATAATTTGACATTTTTATGAGAAGGTAAGGTCAGTTCTGTTTGTAAAATGTCATGTGGTGCAACCCCCCAAAATTTAATGACATTTATGAATTATT
>JAHKKF010527292.1:8881-24911 GCA_019740295.1 Labeo calbasu
ATGTTCATTATTACATCCAGCAACACAACACCTCAATCGCTCAATCGGAGATATTCTTGTCTAACTTACATCCCTGCTCCGGCATCAAAACAATGGCGTTTGGACTGTTACAGCTGATTTAAGGCGGGTCTGAGGTAAGACGTTCATGTCGATCGACTATCGTGGGAGCGGCCTCTGTCGGTGCATCACAATGACAGGCATTTGAGAATGGCTCGATTTGAAAAAGCTGATATTATTTTTACAGATTAATTAAAAACCGCTGCATGGATTTTTATCATTATAGGGTAGATTTGTACATACACTGCCAACACACATTAATGTTCAAACAACATGTAAAAGTGAACTTTGGACCCCTTTAATGATTAAAACAATAATATCAAGTTTTAAAATGAAAGGAAAAAAGTTCTTTAAAGTTCTGTGTTTGTCTGTATGGACAGTGGATAGTTCTCTCTCATCACCATATTGCTTCTAATAAAAAACGCTCCTATTAGAAAGTACAAAAACCAATAGAACCCATTATAATCTGTGATACTCTCTACACTGAATGCGGTGTGCAGCCAATCACTGGCTATAAACAGAGGCCTCCATTCTGTTTCTGTTGTATTCCACACTGCTTGAACCCTGGCTCTGCAAGCTCACGTTCATTGGCCTCTGAATTTTGAGATGTAAGTGTTGCATCCAAAAATAATCAAAAACAAATGGATAGGACCAAGTCACCACAACTCTTTTTTTTTCTTTTCAATAATCAAATCCTATCAATGTACTTCACAACACAGAAGAAAAGACCTGTCACTACTTCAGTTTCATCACAACTTTAAACATTTCAAGGAAGGCAGTGCCTGCAGGTGTGCGGCTGTGTGCTCGTATATACCATGAATGCTCAGACTAACAGGAGAAACGTTTTCCCTGCAAATATTTAAGCAGTCATTATGTGTGTCCTGTATTTCTGACCACTAAACCAGCAACTGTCAATCATTCATGAATTAACCATGCTTTTGAGTTGTTGTTTTATTTTCAGTGAACTGGCCAAAATGAATCTGAATCCATCTGAACCAGTTCACACCTATTTGAAGCGCTGTCTTACTGAATCATCTAAACTGTTTTATATATTATTTAGAATTTGTCATTCATTTTAAACCCATTACCTAGATAAGGTATTTGGGTCATTTTTCAATTTTGGTAAACTAGATTCCTTTTACTCAGATACTGATGCTTAAGCTCATAAGCACATATGTCTGGGGTATTATCACTATCTCCGCCAGTGGAGACAATAACACCGCAGACAAATTAGCACAAATCCAGACATTTTTAAAAATGGAAGCTTCCATCATGATAGTTTCAAGATGGCAGGACATTTTGGAAATATTAATAGGACTACATGTATAAAAAACGGATTCAAATGTGTCAAATCTATCAGCAGAAGACCACAGTTACTAATAAAGTGCAACAAATAAAACTGTCAGAAATTTGGCAAAATGTCTAAAAATTAATAAGAAAGAATTAACACATCACACACCTATCAGAGATCAGCCATCACCGGCAAAGTCCTTTACACATAGGAAGTAGTTCAAATAAATTTCCCCTTTTCTTAAAGGGGCAACATCCAGTGTTCTCCTAAAATTTCATAAAATTCATAAATTTTTCATAATTTTACATTTTACTTTTCAATTTTTAGCAATTTAATTCAATTGCATATGTTGAATAAAATCTATATTTACAATATAACTTTTATTTGTATTAAAAAAGTTGCTGCAGTTACATCCTTTATTTTCCTTTTTTATGAATGGTGGGATTTGGAACATGCAGATGGGTCATTCTACAGAAATGGCCACTTTTGGTATGGCAAGATGTCTTAAAATGTATTTCTTTTTCTAACATTTAAACTTAGACCACATTATTAGATTACCTTTTGACTTTATGAATACATATAAATGACAGCTTAATGGTTTATTTATTTATTTATTTTTTACTTTTTTGTGCAGTTTTTTAAAGACAGCATATACCATTTTTTGTGTCATTGGTGTTACCTTGGCAATAAAGGTTTTTATGAAATATTATTTCAGTTTATTTCAGCACATGTAGCCAGAGTTACAGAAAAATAATTAAATGTGAGAAATAAAAAGAAAAGAGACAGTGGACTTAACATGGGCCTTTTTTCATAGATCTTTAGGAAATAGGACGAAGAAAGTGAAGTGATGTCTTCAAACTATTTTTGTTAAATGGTAAGACCAGTGACACAACTCCAGGGGACACAGCTTTATATATTTTTTAGAATATTATATATTTTTATATTATTTATATATTTTATATTTTCTATATGTAATATATGTTTTATAATATTTATTCTGCATTTGGTTTTTTATGCCATTTACATCATATATTTGATAGTTATGAATACATAAATGGTTAATTTAAAAACAAATATTGCCACATAAATGGCTCAAGAAGGTGTAGTTGTTCAAATAACATATTGTTTCATTATAAAATATAAAGAAATGATAAACCTAAAGTGTTTTTCAAGTGTAACATTTCTGTAAAGGCTAGGAAAAATTCTACAGAAAAATTGACATTTCCATAAAATGACCCAGATTTTGTTACACATTTAACCCCTTAAACTCTATTTAAATATGTATTTTAAAATAAAACTGTCTCTTTTAACATTGTTTTCACCATACAGAATACAAACATGCAAACATTTGATGATTTATGGTTTAATGTTTATTTCAAGTAGGGGAACACCCCTTGCCACCACAAATAAAGAAGGACCCATGTGGCTTCAGGCACATCCTTCTTTTCAAAATTTATAGAGCCACATCTTGTCCAACTTGTACAGCTGCTTTATGACCAATTTAAAAGTTCATTGTGACTGACACAAGGGGACAAAATGCGTAATCCTGAATCGTTCTGTGATGCAAAATAAAGTGGATACCACATTTACTACACCTTTAGACATGTTCAGATTTTTTTTTTTTTAATTTGTCAGGTTTTATGTGTAGCACTAATTTCTTACGCATCTAATTCCAAGCCTTCTTTGCTAATTTCAAAATTTATAAGCAAGTAATGGAACCTTTAACCTCTGACATGCAGACTAATACAGTTAAGAAATAAAAAGGGAGGGAGGTGAACGATATATTTGAACATGCAAACTTCCCTACTACATAGGGAAAAAACAGCATGTCTGTAATGTCACATTTCAGTATGTCAAAACAGTACATTATTCATAATACAGTAGGTTTACTTTTTTATTTTCCCCACTTTCCTATTTTCCTGCTGTCTTTAACCAAAGGCTTGAACCAAAGATTTTAGTCCGAAGGTACTGTTCTTATGTTTAATGATCAAAAATGCCATCTCTTTAACACAGGGATCTTTTCGTGGTGGTTTGTCTGCATCACCTCAAAGATCAAGCGCATCTCCTCGTCGCCGTCCAGATGAGAACGCTGTCGTGCACTTTTTCAGAACTATTGTTCGTATCTCTCTTTCCTCTTATTTCCCTGTCTTTTGCACCAGACCAAAAAAAATATTTTTCAAGATTTTTTTTAAACTGATGATTTTCATTGTATTCTTCTTTTCCCCCTAATTAGGTATCTCCCTCTACCCCCAAATCTAGGGTAAGTCTCAGTCTTCTGAGGATGATAGCTATTCCCTTTCAAGAAATTTGTTAACATTAGGAGAGACCAGGGGCAATTGTAACACACTAAAATGAATTTGCAGTTTTATTTTACTCAGTTATTATGGAAACAGCAAAGTCCCACTACCCCAGTCCCGTGCTACATAGTATATACACTCTTAAAAATAAAGGTTTTTTTGAAGAACCTTGAACATCAATGGAACCTTTCAAATGTAGAAAAAGTTCTTTATAGTCAAAAAAGGTTCTTTAGATTTTTAAAATGTTCTTTAAAATGGTTCTTTTAGGAACTGTTCACTGCAAGGTTCTTTGGGGAACCAAAAATTGTTCTTCTATGGCATCACTGCAAAAACAGCCTTTTGAAACCTTTATTTTTAAGAGCACATCTTATAGTACTTTATTAGTAATCAGTAGCTTTGTTATTTTATAATTTTTCATGACCATGATTTTGCTTTATGTCAGGAGCTGTTTTTTCATAACCCTCTGTTCTGGCTAAAAACTGCTATTCAGCCTGTCTCAGACTCCTGCAACAGTGACAAATAATGTTCTCCAATTTTGGAGACATGAAGACACCTCTAAATGAAAAACACAGAATCCACAACACTATTTGCTTTATTAACAGAGAGACCAGAAATCACAGAGCTCCACCAAAGGCCAAAAGGGGCGTGGAGACACCTTAACCAGGATCTTCAAAATGGTAACAGTATTCTTCATCAGTAATGAACATGTCCCTGATGGCACACATACATCTTGGAGACGTCTATTTGACGTCTGCATTTACATCTGCAAGACGTAGTTTGCTCATCTACAATACGTCTATTGGACGTTTCCTATCAGATGTCAAATAGACGTCTATTAGATGTCTTTAAGATGTTTATGATTTAGAATGTATGTAAAACTGACATCTTACAGACGTCTGCCAGATGTTTCTACATCGCAGATACTTTCCAGATCAAGAGATCTTTAACAGACATCTTGCAGACGTACGTGTGCTATCTGGGGTAACATTGTCAGCCTATTTTAGCTTGTGTTTATTGTCTCTTTTTTAGGGAGGAAGCCAGTCTGCTTCATCTACCAAGCGTTGAAACCTCATTACCTTTTCCCATTTGAAGATAAAGAGGAAAAGGATGGAAAACAAATGCAAAAAAGATTTTTAAATTTTTCTAACACAGTAACATTGACTTGAAAAGGCTTTTGCATTGACATGTTACAACACAATCTGTGTCTCCTGAATGATTCCTGTTCAGTCTTGTCAAAATTGTATTTACAGTTGTGTATAATCTTTGATCTCTGAAATTGTCTTGTCTCTGTAGTGTCAATACTTACCTTTACACAGCTTAAGTGTTACCAGTACCTCTCTTAGCATATTGTGTATTAGACCTCAAATGTGTTTTCAACACCTTTTAATGTTGATGAACAGTCTTTTCCGTACAGTGTGATGGGGTTTGCCAGGAGGTGGTCTGCATCTGTAATGCATAACTTATGTTCTGATATCCACAATGTATATTACACTTCCAAACACAAACTGTTTTAAATGTTTGTTTGGTTCTGGAGATTGCTAATGAATTTGGTAACCACAGATTTCTGCACGTCGTTTGAGTATGACTGATTCTGTGCCCTTTGCTCATCATAGTTTGAGCCTTCATTTTCTATTCATACAAAAACAAATGGAAAAAGGGGTCTTATTTAAACTAAAGGATATTTGATGTCTTCTGTGTTTGTTACACCTGATTAATGGCGACAATTAAAAGTGTGAAACTTCTTTGTAGTTTTTTTTTTTTTTTTTTGCCTATTTAGCATTTAGAATCAGTTTGGTTTAGTTTTTTTGTTACAAAATTTTAAATCAAATTCAAAAAAGAATCCACTAACGGCATATAGGAGGCTGGGTTTGTTTTAGTTCAATATAAATCAATTTTACATTAGATTTTAGTTGCCATTTTTAAGTCATATGGTGCTTTTAATACCTCTCACTTGGGACTTGCTATTGATAACATGCTACCAATATCATTTTAATGTTATTTCAAATGAACACTGTATTTATTAAAAAACCCCACATTGATATTATAGTTTTATTTTATTTATTTATTTTATAAATATAAAATTATTAACATGAAATTTTATAAAATTATTTTTAAACCACCCATTCTAGAATATTCTACATTAGCGATCATGTTTTGTATAGATTTATTTTTTTCTCCAGGGTTTTTACAGTAGTCACCTTATTTTTGAGCCAGTACTCAATAACTGCTTGATAACCACTGCAGAAGTATTAATGATGTAGGAGGAGTAGACTTAATCTAGAGTAGTTAACCATGGTTTAAAAAACGGCTTTATGAAACACAGACTTAAGTATAGATTATGAACTCCTGGTCTATGGAGACCTGAACTAAAATAAACTACATTCATTTAAAACCAACTGTGCTAATCTGAATTAGCACAACAGCAGTTGGCTATAAAACACTGAATGAACCAAGAAAAGCTTAAAATTGTATGGAACTGAGAAGCAAACTGGAACCTATCTATCTATCTATCTATCTATATATAAATATAAATCACAGAAATTACATTTTCAAGAAAATCACTTTAAAATATTTTTTCTCTAATACACTCTTGTCACAATGATTTGTAGTCCTAGAAATTATTATGAGTAAAACTTCTGAAGATCTATATTCCTATTTACTCATTATTATTCACCCCCCAATCGGCCTGACGGTGGCGCTACAGCGAACAAAAGTACAATAGTTTATAAATCCTAAACCGTTAGTTGCATCTATAAGACGTTTTTCCTGAACGCAGAAGTCAGACTGACTTTTAACCTGAAGAATGCTTTGCAGTTCCAGTGTCCAGTGTTTTTTAAGTTCCAAGCTGATAATCTAATGTTAAACGTATTAAAATGTTTTTAAAAAGCACATGGCTCCATAGCGCCATCATGTCGCAATAACCGTCATTTGTCAGTGATTCGCTCCTTAAAGTTTAATGAGTGTGTAGATGACATGAAGCTGCCGACGTTATCTACAATACAACAGATGGGCGCTATTTGAATGGGTTCCTATGGAGACCGGAACCGAAGAGCATCGGAAGTTAGAATTCGTAATGGCGTCGCTCATCGTTTACTCAGGAAAAAGGCCCTTGGCAAAACGCATGCCTCAGATTCCATCGTCACCATGGCGAAATTTTCGGGTATTTTCGATTTTTTTTGGAAAAACCTACTTATGCAAATTAGTCTTAGGTTTTTAACCAGTGCAGAAAGATTATCTGGAGAGTGAATATCAATAATTATCAAAAAAAAAAAAAAAAAAAAAAAAAAAAACCTTTAATTTCTGACTCACCGTTGTGACAGGACGCCAGAACGTTCCTAACTGGGGGAGCCCCTAAAAATGTGCGACCCATTCCATAAACTGTACACGAATTCGTGATCGCCTCGGTTCCCTTAATTTCATATGAAAACGGCGGCAGACTGTGGCTCTTCCCCGTCTTTCAGCGCATTCTTCAAACATCAATTCTTTGTCATAAATACAGTTTACAAAATCGGTTCCCCATCTGATGTAAAGGTTTCGCTGCATTCACTATTTGTCACACTATAGCTGTTTCCTCCAGCGAAAATGAAGCCCTTAACACATATGAACGCATCATTTATAAAACAATCATGTTGCCATTTTCATTTGAAAACTTAACTTAATACATGCATGCGGCAAAGAGGTTTGCATACTTGAGCTAAAGAAAGAGGGTTGTACTAGAAATGCAAACAGTAAAATGTTTGTAACTAAAGTATACAGGTATGTGTGTGAGATCAGGAAGACTTGTAGGCTATTTGGCTTATTCAGTACTCAAATGCTGTACGTTTAGTAAACCACCCCATTAGTCAAATTTTTTTAATTTTATTTATATATTGTAATTTTGTATTATTATACCCTCATTAGGGGCTGAGGCCCCCTAAAATGAAAATCCTGGAATCACCTCTGTGGAAATAAAATGTTTGACTCATAGAGGTCTTTAAGAATTCTGAAAGAAACGGGCAACTAGATGGCACTAACAAGTTTTTATGCCTCTGCATCACGTGGTGTTTTACACATTCACAAAATATTCAGATTATTTGATAGATCTCCTCATATGGAGCAAATTAGCTATAGCGGGGTAATTTAAAAAAGGTCAAGTGCATGCAAAAGCTTGCTTCTCCAAAAACATTTTGGATTTTGGACCATAGATGGCATTATAACTGTTAAAAAGCTTTAAAAACCATGTATTTTCAGTGTTTTCAGTGTAAAAATCATTTAGTTATAAATTACTCCATACTTCCCCCACTTAATCCATAAATAAACCTATATATAAAACCTATATATTCATATATATATATATATATATATATATATATATATATATATAAAAGCCAAAAATACAAAAACAAATATATGTGGACAAACATTGAAAAAATGGATCAGCATTGAAAAATCCCCCCTACATTTATTCTTAAATATTTTTGCATATTACAAACATGTTTGCCAAAATTGGATTATTCCTATAAAACTGATTTATATGATATAGAGAGGACTAAATCAAATAAACAGCTCTACAACTCTGGTATATTAGATGTAATTATGCAGTCTTTGACATACTGACAATGTCAGACAGTGCTGTCTGTGCTAAATAGGTGTTGTAGTTTTACCACAGGTAAGGATACAACTGAAAACTACAGAATGTCCATTCCAATACACAATTACAATCTTTACTTAGCAGTGACAAATATGGCTCCAAATTAAAAATAGTAATGAAAAAAAAGAAAACTTTAAAAAAATTAAACTTTTAAACTCGACAGCAAGTTCTATCTTTAAATGGTTTTCTAATGCAACAAGTATACAAAATAATGTACATTCACATAAATAAATGTGTGATTTGTGCAATGTAAGTCACACTCGCTGGCAAGAATAAAAAGATAGTAATTGGCATTGCTAATATCAAATTAAGCAAATGTTACTGAAGTCAGATCGAGCTGAATGTGTGCTGCTGTCAGGTGTTCATGGGAAGACTGGAGGGATGGGGCACTGCCAGTCTTCTGAAGACTCTTGCACCACCTCCTCCAGATCCAGCCCTGACTGAGTCTCTTTGCCCTCCTGTGACGGTGTCTGCTGGGAATCTGACTCAGAATCATGTTCCAACACCACTTCTACTTCTTGTGGTTTTGCTGTAAACAAATTAAGGAAAGGTTAACAGAATGAGTCCGTTTTTGCTGATAGCATTCAATACAGACAAAACATACTTTTTTAATCAAGCTATCAGGTCAGTTGATTAACTTTAAAATCATTCTTACAGAGAGAAAAAAAGGGCTTCGTATAACCAAAGCAATTGACAAGAGTTAAAGGGGTCATCGGATGCCCATTTTCCACAAGTTGATATTATTCCTTAGGGTCTTAATGAAAAGTCTATAATATACTTTGGTTAAAAATTCTCAGTGGTAGTGTAAACCAACACCATTTTTACCTTGTCAAAATGAGCTCTGCAAAAATTAACCCATTCTGATGGATTGCTCCTTTAAATGCAAATGAGCTCTGCTCGCCCCCGCCCCTCTCTTCTCTCTGTGGAGTGACGAGCCTGTTTACTTTAGCCGCGAAACTGGCTAACTAGCACGTTATTAGGAAAGGTGATTGCAGAGATTCATAAAAAAAAACCCTTATACGTACTTCTGCTGTAGGAGAAGCTGGATCACGAATGATTTGGCGAACAGACGCATTTATGTAGATCGGGAGGCGCATTCCCTTCACAAACAAACGGCTCAGATGTCGGGAGTAAATGACAACCACTATGTTCACTATTACATCCAGCAACACAACACCTCAATCGCTCAATCGGAGATATTCTTGTCTAACTTACATCTCTTCTCCGGCATTGAAACAATGGAGGTCGGACTAAGACAGCTGATCTGAGGTAAGACGCTCATGTCAATCAACTATCGTGGGAGCGGCCTCTGTCGGTGTGTGACGTCACACCTGAGAATGGCTCGATTTGAAAAAGGGGATATTATTTTTACAGATTAATTAAAAACCACTGCATGGATTTTTATCATCATAGGGTAGATTTGTACATACACTGCCAATACACATTAATGTTCAAACAACATGTAAAAGTGAACTTTGCATCCGATGACCCCTTTAACTCTAATTTGGTTTCACCACCGCTTTGGATGCAAATATGCATCTACACACACTACGAGTCAAAGACTGAATTTGTTTCTTATGATCATAAAAGCCTTTTGATCAGTAAACACAAGCTGATGAAGAACTGACAGAAGTGAAGATGCCCCACACATACCTATCAGTTTGTTGGAGGACGGCAGATAACCATGAGATCTCTTCATATGCAGCTTCATGTTGCTCTTTTGAGTGAAGCTGATAGTGCACACTTCACATCTGTAGGGCTTCTCGCCTGTGTGTTTGACCGTGTGCACCTGCAGAGCACTTTTCTGATTAAACGCTTTGTCACACAGTGGACACTTGAAGGGCCGCTCACCTGAAATCGAACAAACACGCCAATTAATTATTTGTAGGAGATAGAAAAATCTGCATTGCATCATACACTGGCATATCAAGAAGGGTAATTCAAAAACATTTTGCTCTCAAAAATCTGAGTGAGCTTCTATGGCGTTTGTGGTTGTCAATTTAACATTTATATTTAATTAATAAATTCATAATAATGGAGTCTTAAAATGTACTTTTTTTAAAGTTTAACTCATTTTAAATGTACACACACACACAATAAAAATGATAATGCCTATGATTTCAGCAAATATTGATCAATTAAATTAATCAGCACATTATGTAATTACAATTTTGAATCGACTCAAAGTCCTACTGTAAAGGTATATGATAAACTACTGAGGAGACTTGCAAGGTTCACAACTCACAACAGGCAGATAACAGTTTAGTGGCATCAACTGCTATGCCGTACAGAGATTTCTATATGTGCGACAAGGACAAAAGCGTGTGAAGATTTGCTTTACCTGTGTGTGTGCGATTGTGTCTTTCTAACTGGCTGGGTTTGGCAAAGGCTTTGTCACAATTAGGGCATTTGAACACTTTGGGTTTCTGAGAGTTCACCTTGGGTCCCTTCTTATGGACATACTCGTGCTCCTGAAAGAGATATTTGCAAATTTAACAGTTTTTAAAAGTTACAACGTCCTAGAGGATCAAAATAAACTGTATAATCCCATTTATAGGACAATAGCTAGGCAATACTTCTTTGACTTGCTGTGTATTAACAAAAAATATTTTAGTGAATGGGAACAGTAATGTACTTTCAAAAGGAATGAAATAAATGCATTATTTAGATGAGCATTTGGTCATAAAGTGCTACTGACACTGACATAAGCAAAAGTGGGATAAACATCAATTAATATGATATCAATATGTGCTGTAAAACATTTCAATAGGGAGTATTTTAAAGTGTGATTACTGATAACAGTTCATTTTACATGGGAAAAAATGATTGTTTAGCAGCTGTTTATTCATGAGTTGCTGATATGATGTCTATAAAATGTAGATGGTTTTTGTTATAGTTTTGGGTAGAATGAATGAATGTATGTGACCCTAGACCCCAAAACCAGTCAACAATACATTGTATGGGTCAAAATTATCGATTTTTCTTTTATGCCAAAAATCATCAGGATATTAAGTAAAGATCATGCTTCATGAAGATATTTTGTAAATTTCCTACCGTAAATATATCAAAACTTAATTTTTGATTAGTAATATGCATTGCTAAGAAATTCATTTGGACAAATTTAAAGGTGATTTTCTCAATTTTTGATTTTTTTTTCACCCTCAGATTCCAGATTTTCAAATAGCTGTAGGCCTGTCATAAATAAAAAAGTTGCTTGGCCAAATATTGTCCTATCCATACATCAATGGAAAACTTATTTATTCTGCTTTCAGATGATGTAAAAATCTCAGTTTCTGACCGTTATGACTGCTTTTGTGGTCCACGGTCCCATATACATATACATATATCTCAAGCAATGCCTGCAATATGTTGGTTGTTGTTTCGTAAATTTTGTCATGAAATGGAGCAGACTGCTGCCATCTGGTGTGAAAAAGAAAAATGATAGTACAATAATACAAAACAATAACTGTCAGGAGAGGACTGAAGTAAACCAAAGTGTTCTATGAATCCACCTGTTGAGTGTAAATTCTAGGCATATGCATTTCTAGAAGTTATGTATTTAGATACATGTTCACATACTGACTACTATTATTAAACGAATGAATACTATAATTTGAAAAACAACAAAATGGGTCTTATGTCCACTTTGGGGAGCTTGTCATTATTTTCATTTGTGCGCTATTCAAGAACAGTTGGGTCTATCAAAAAGCTTTAGATATATATATATTTTTTTTTTGCATAGACTGTTGGAAGATGGTCTGTGTCAGTTTTGGTGAAAATTAGACAAACCATCTATGAAGAGTTTGAAAAAATAGCTGCTTTTTTCCCATGATATCAAATATTTCACAAAAAGTCTGACTGACAACAGTGGTTCTTGAGGCAAAGTTGTTTAGAATGAGGAAATATAACATGATATGAATATTGTGTGTTTGCGTGAAACACTGCATGATGTAAGAGCCGTAAACCACTACAGCGTCACTGGTGGCCGATTCCTTTCAAATTTCTCACAGACCTCTAGATCCAGAAATCAAACAGGCACACCGAGTTTCATTCCGGTCTCAAGATACAGCCAGGCCCTCATAGACACTGGTAGCACTTTGGACAAAGACACTGCATGCCAGATTTTCAGTCCATCGGATTAACGGGTGTTTACAGTAGGTTTAGTCAATTTCATGTCTTTTTTATGTTATAGCACCACCAAGTGGTCAAACTCCCCATTTTGTTGTTTTTTTTTGTTTTTTTGCTGTGACCTCAGATTGAGATTATTGGTGTTTCTCCTTTGGTGAAAATAGGTCATTTCGTTCAAGAGTTTCAAACCATTTTAGTAAAAGTGGGCCCACCCACTTCAAACGTTTTAGCCTTCTGGTGCAACTGACAATGGAACTTCTACTTTGTTTTGATAAGTTTTGAACCCCTTTTAAGCAGATTTCTCAGTTATTTTAGTGAGGGAACCTGCTTTAAATGAATTGATATCAAGCATATCAAAATGTGATGACATTTTATTTGAAGTGTAGGCACATCACAGTGTCCCAAAATATGTTGGACCCAATTTATACCTGTATTTTGCACTGACCACTTGTCATCGGATTAACAGAAATGGACCACTTCTGGGAGGTTTAAGGGATATAATCAATATTTTGGATCCCATTTACAATCGGATCGGATCAATACAAGCAGCACTTAAATCAAAATTAATATTATTATATAGAACTTTGAATCAAACTTCTGAAGTGCATGTAAATGTACTTACTACGTACTGCCATTGTTTTGAAATCACACATTTGGATAATTACATGTGTTTTATGACAGAATATTTATTTTTTGAACTACTGGTGAGTGAATAATTAGTAAAGTCTTAATCAAGGATCAAGGAGAGATTACTATCTGAAGACTTAATCTGTATGTGTGTGATTTTTTAAAGGTTTATTTTTGGTAGTTTTTGTCTTTATTTAGACAAGACAGGAAGCAAAGTGGGAAACTATCTGTTTTTTTTTTTTTTTTATTTAATTATTTAAATTTATTTTTTTGTTTTTAACAGATAGTTTTGCCAAAATGATTTTTTTTCTCTAATACTTGTGTATCACAATTACCGGCACCTCTAGAGAACATCATGGGTAAAAAAAGTAATGGAACATGACTGTTGTTAAATCATGACTTTCTGTTTCACTGGGCTGTAATTTTCAGGTGACAAGTCCAAAGGAAAGACCTGAGAATACAGTAATGATGTTAATGTTGATGAGTTACTAAAAGGTCAACTAAAGGTTGATCAGCTGAACAAATCAGAAAATGGCTGTAACATAACAGCTCAACAGTCAAATTGGCCATTTCCTCCATCAGGTTAATAATTAAGATGTTGAGATTTAATGACTGGTCTGGAAGAGGTACTATACAGGTGCATCTCAAAAAATTAGAATACTGTAAACAAGTTCATTTTTTGTTTGTAACATTTCAAAAGCTAAAACTTTCATATATTCTAAAGTCATTACATGTAAAGTAAAACATTTCTAAGGTTTTTTATTTCAGTTTTGATGATTAAAGCTTATAGCTCATTTAAGTCAAAAATCCAGTATCTCAAAAAACAAGAGAAAACCGGAATTTATATTGTAGGGATGGACATTTAATGAAACTCAAATGTAAATATTCTACTATTTTGAGATACTGGATTTTTGACCTTTCATGAGCTGAAAGCTCTAATCATCAAAATTAAAACAACAACAACAAAAACTTTTGAAATGTTTTACTTTACATGTAATCAATCTAGAGTTTCAGTTTTTGAAATAAGTTACAAACAAAAAATGAACTTCTTCACAATATTCAAATTTATTGAGATGGACCTGTATGTCTAGAGTGGTTCCACAATAAGGATGATTGGCCCAAGAATCTCCAGCAATCATAGTCTGAACTGCAGATGTTAGGTGCCTCTTGATCTTTTCCAGTAGAAGTGGCCTAGACTGTCTGGCAGCACAGAGTAGAGCTACTCAACACTGTAAAGGTGTGTATGCGGATGATACCTTGAGGTGTGTGGCTCGTTTGAAGGCTTTATTGCAGACACGGCATACGTGGCAGCGGTCCTTTCCATGAGCCTGTCTGCAGTGTCTTCTGAGAGCATTTGCTGTCAGCAGCACCTGACTGCAGTAGTAACACTGGTGCTTTTGCTGTGTCTCTGCTTCTTTCTCCTCCGCCTGGGTATCTATTATCTGTGTATACATGAAACACACATCTCAGCTAAATAAAAAGTAATAAACAACAAACTGTCTCACAAAAAAAACCAGTCGAGAAATTTATATAGCGCTTTTCACAATACACATTGCTTTAAATCAGCTTTAGAGATTAGATTATTATATGGTGGTATGCATGATTACTGATAGAAAAGCAAGTTTTGGTTTGGGAAGACACTTTGTCTCATTCACTATTGATTGTGTCGATTTTTTCGTATTTATACACACATTCGATTTTAGTACAAAAGTTTTAGCGATTTGTTCATGAAAACATTCGTAGGCAGGTTTCAAGCACAAATCTGTACATACGCATGCTTTGTGAATGAGACTAAGTGGAGACTAAGTGGGAAGCGCAAGAAATCGCCCAATGACAATGTGGGAAAATGTTGACGACACATAGCAACAAAAACAGGGATTTCAAAAGTTTTTGGTCAACTGAACGCCTTTGACAAAATATTTTCCTGAAGTGCCCACTTGCGATTTTAAGATGCTATTTAAATAATTTAACAACACATTTGCATGTCCACGATTCTCTGATATTGGTTATTGGTCACATGACGACACTCATCCAGGTAAACACATCAAATATTTATGACCAGATTTACTAACCAAATCACCTTCATTTAATACTCTCCTCCAAAGTATTTTGCATCTGAAATGGAAACTCCTATAAATACAAAAATTATGTAAAATTATGTAAACGCAATTTGTGTTTTAAACTAGAAAATTATTTGTATCCTTTTCACCGGTAGGCCCAATATACAGGTGAACAATGCAACAATACACAGGTGAATACAGATTGCACATATAATCCCAGTAGACATCCTGAGAAACGTATATATACTAGGTTTAGAGCTAAACTCAGTACAGTTTGAGTTATTTCTCTGAGAGAATAATATGGAAGTTGCTCTTGATAATCTGTTAAAAGCATTTATCACTTATGTGCATTTACCTGTGTGTTCAAGTTCAGAGAGACCGTATCCAGTATCTGTGTGTCCGATAGAGTCAGAGTCACACTGCCATCGCTGGCCATGCCCGCTGATGACATCACCAGGCTCTGAGCTGACATGCCTGTCTGGGATAGGGAAGTGCTGGGTGCCAGTGCATTGACTGATGGGAAGAATTAGAAAACATGGACGTATGTCACTCTAAACATCCTCACTGGGAACTGTCCTGAATTCAATCAAATAAATTTTCTCTTATGGACAATTTTCAGATCAACTACTGTCATGGCAGAGACAATCTGGCACAACACTGGCAACATGAATGTCGATACTTATTCATTAAACATCCAGCCAAAATGTGCACATAATAATCTCATAAATGCAGTCTAGTTTGTCAGCTTGCATTTTTAGTAAGATTTCCTGCAGTAAAGTAGAAAGAATATGCAATTAACAGTGTATTCACAATTGAGAGAGTATAGACCAGTGTTGGGCATGTACCTTTAAAAAAGTAATTAGTTATAGTTACTAGTTACTTCTCACAAATAGTAACTGAGTTAGTAACTGAGTTACATCATTATAAAAGTAACTAATTA
>JAHKKF010527297.1:4775-15977 GCA_019740295.1 Labeo calbasu
TGCTGGATGCTGACGAACACTGAAAACTTTCTGCGCATGCACCAGACAAGTCCGAACAAGTTCGACTTGCGCATGCGTGAGGCAGGGAATTTTGTACATTCATGAAAGCAATTAGTTTAAACTACATTACTAATGTCATAAAATAGCATGGTTCTAATAATAGTGGGGCACATTTAACTATAACCATCTGCGCTACTGGAATTTAAAACTGAGATTTACTTAACTTAAAATGTTTTACTGATTTTTTTTTAAGTTAATTTTTTTTAACTTATTTTTATTATTACTATTATTATTATAATTATTATTACTTTACTTAAAAATGTACTTAAGCCAGAAATGCACGTTTGCTATGGTTAAATTGACCTTCAATGATATCTTTTTTTTTTCTCCATACAGTGTTGATACGGCAACTATTAAATACCACAAGTTTTGTTATTCTAGCATGTGTGGAAATGTTATTAACCATGAGTGTTACAAGTAACCCTGTGTTAGTTTGTTAGTTAGTTAGTTAGGTTTCCAAATCCTAATTTTCCAAAGGGAATATATTCAAACTTAATTAACTGTTAATTGGACATCATTGACACTTAAGCATTGAGTTTATTGATTTATTTAGAAAATATTGTTTATCCTGCTGGCCAGGGGCGTCGTTAGGGCTAATCATTCGGGGCTCGAGCCCCAAAAGATATTTCTTGAGCCCCGAATGTTTTTGTATTTCCAGAACTGCTCTGAGAGTACTTTGTGAGCAGTTCACTGTTTCATTTGAGTAAACCAGGGTTATATATTCACAGAATATACTTTAAAATGTATCAAATTTTATCCTCCCTAGAAGGATCCCGGTTCACCCACCTGTTTCTAACAAAATCTTACGTAATTATGATGTGAGCTCCCATCCACCACCACTAGCCCCTGATGTTTTGCCACCAGCCCCAGATGTTTTCAAATCCTAGAAACGCCCCTGCTGCTGGCAGTGATGTCTTTTTAATAGATCAGTGGCTTTACTTGTATCTCAGCCTTCCTAGACCAAAAACTGAAACGTCTCAATGAAAATTCATTAAAAGAATTTGTCTCTAACACCAGAGAGTCAATGTAGCAAACAGCAGTTGGCTGCTCTCTAATAGTGTAAATGAAAAAAATGAAAGAATTATGTGGCAGTGATATTAACAGATCAATTCTTCATTACCAGGAAGAACATCCTCAGTGCCTCTGGCCATTAGACAGTCCACGGTCTCAGCGTTCATCTCCAGCAGCTGATGGATTGACTGCTGCCTCACACATGGTGCTGGGCTTTGAGCAGAGGTGTCTGACACAAAGTAAGAGGAGAAACGTGACATGAGACACTTCAGTTTAATGACAAGAATTACCTCGCTGAAGTGGCTCTGACTGTTCACTGTTTAGTCTCACAAGAACAGATAGGTTTGTAACTGCCTTTCTTTGTTCAAACATTTAAATATTCTTAGAAAAAGGTGGAATAGGCAGGTTTTATTGTCTAGGTACTAAAAAAATGTATATATATATATTTGTAAGCCATAAGCCAAACTGAACTTTGTGTGCAACTGATTAATTTTCCGTATTGAAACACTTTAGATTTGCGCGGCACTCTTGGATTCTTGGCTTTGAGCGCGTAATTTAGTTAAAGCATCGCGTCACACCTGCACAACGAACAGGTGGGAGGAATCGCGCTCAAGGACTGAAAACGTCAATGATCAGACTTTCACATTTGCCACAAGAGGGAGAGAGAAGATGCTGATGCGTGTGAAGGACTGGCGCGCTGCACGCATCTTCATGTGAATTACACAGATGAGACAGATGAAACATCTCACACCAGCGACAATGACACGCGTCTCTCAACTCCTGAAAGTCGGTACGTTTATTCACAACACGAGATGAGAAACTTCATCACGGCACGCGGTCATATTTATATTAAGCATGCGGTGAAAGCGCGAATCATGTCAGGTAAAGTGTTAAATGTTTAGTTCTAAGTGTTACATCTCAGACTGTGTAATATTTCAAACGTGTGTAATTATTGATGTCTGTTAGTGCTGTCCACTTTAAGAACTGTTTGCAGCATTAACTGCTCTAATGCAATTAAGTGAAAGGGCAGCAGACAGAATTATTGATTTTTAATTTCAAGAAAACAAACAATAAGAACAGTTACAGTACATTTTAATACCTCTTCTGATTATAATATTAAAATGATAGAATAATGCTCAACATCCAGCTCCATGCGTTATAACACATCATACTGTTTATCATTTATGTGCTATGCAATTTAAATGTATTATGATTGTGATTACAATTATTTATGGAAATATGTAAAGCATTGCATTTTGTATCTTAAGGCAGTTTGAATATCATGTTAATGCACTGTTTATGCATGTTTCATATATAGGAAAAAATGAATGTTTATAAGATATTGCATGTTGTGGTGGTTCCAGGATGGCAAAATGTTTAATAATGTAAACTGTAATTTATTTCTTTCTTTGAAATAAGCATTATGCTCTTTCAATCTATTTGAACAGAGATAATTTTTCGAAATAGCATATTTTACAATCCAAATGCTTTTGCTTTGCAAATATGCATCATTTTATTACTGACTTGTTGCCTTATTTTTTTATTTTGTTTATGTACTCATTCATTTATTTACTTATTTTTTTTTGAAGATTTGTTCATTTAACTGTTCACTGCAAAACGAACAATCCATGATTGTTCACTCACCCTCGTGCCGTTCCAAAACTGCATATGACTTTCTTTCTACAAACACAAAAGTTGAAACAGTGAATAATCTCTGGTCACTCTTTTCAATACAGTTACAGTGAAAGGGAAATTATGTTTACATAAAATAATTTTATAAAAGCTATATTGTGAGTCTTAATGTAAAAAAACAGAAATCATAGTAATTAACTGATAATTTACTTAAGTGCTGCGGTGAGTCAGTGGGTTGATGAGCTCATTCAAATGCTTTTGTGAATAGATTTACTCTTGAATAAGACTCATTTTCAGGGACACAGGTTTAATTTTTGAGGGAACTGCTCTTTAAACCCAGATAGAGATAATATTATTTGCCACATTTTTAAATGAGCATGAAATAATGTCAGTGTTTGTTTTGTGTTTCATATGTGGCTTGTCTCCTGCTTTCTCCTACTGGAAATGAATTCTGAAAACCGTTTCAAAAGACAAGAACATTCCTGGATCATGACCACTGACTGCTAGAAAGCGACTTTACAATTCTACGACACCAGAAACCCATCAGAAATCAGCAGAGCTCACTGGCTCCTCTCGCTTCTCTGCCATGGAGGATGCAAACATCACTCACTTGGCAGCCGTGTTCGTGAACCCTTATAGTCAGGTGCCCGTTTTGGACAACCACGACACTTACACAGACTTCTACGACATGGACTACGGTGTTCCTGCAGAGGAGATGCCGGACACCACGCAGGGACTGGCCTACTTCGTGGCCACCATCGTTATCGGAGCCGTGCTCGTCTGCATCATGCTGGTGTGCGGCTTCGGCAACTTCCTCTTCATAGCCACTCTGGCCCGATACAAAAAACTCAGGAACCTCACCAACCTGCTGATTGCCAACCTGGCCATCTCCGACTTCATAGTGGCTGTGGTCTGCTGCCCTTTCTTGGTGGATTATTACGTGGTCAAGCAGCTCTCCTGGGATCATGGGAAAGTGTTGTGTGCCTCCGTCAACTACCTCAGGACTGTGTCACTCTATGTGTCCACCAATGCCTTACTGGCCATCGCCGTTGACAGGTTGGTGTGATTTAGATGTCGTACTTCAGTCCCTCAGGACAGTTGAAAGGAAAAGGAAAGCCCGGGGCTGGGTTCAGCTGTCGCTTGTTCATCGAGCAAAATATCTTTGCCTTTCAGATTCATGCATTATGCATTGAGCTTTCTGAACATAACACTTCACATACTGCTCAAATAGGTGGATGTGAAAAAAATATTTTCTACTCTTCAACAAAAGCTTTCTAGTTATTCAGTATATGATTTAATAATCTGCCACTCATTATCCTTTATTGGCAACAAATCAATTGAAAACCTCATACACTAGGACAAATACAGAGCTGTACTTCAAAACAAATATAAAGGCAATAAAGTTTCAGCCTAAAGGCAGTAAACTAAAACAATAGTAATATTCACAGTAAACAATACAAAATAAATCAACAGCCTAACTGAAAGGCTAGTCTCATTATTTCTCTCATTGCTTACTCACAATTTTTTCTTCTAAAACCGTATGCTTAAGAAAGAATATTTGAAGAATCATTATGCAACTGTTTTCTCAGATGCAATACTTCATAAAAAACTGCACTTAAAATAGCATAAAAGGCGATGCGTAGTCTGTATGAGATGCTGTATTCCCAGTCTTGTGATGTCATACAGTAGCTTTGTGTCATGAAGAAACCAAAAATGAAGTTGTTATTTGCTCATAATCAGGGATTCTGCCAAACTCTGAAATCTCATTCACATCTGCATTCATTAAAATGCTTAAAGTCAGATTTAAAAATAAATAAATAAATAAAAATAAGAGTGTATGGAACAACATAAAACTAAGTAATTATGAAATTTAATATTTTAGATTACCTTTTTGTAACAGTTACTATGAAGCCTGTATTTATAAAGCATTATATGGGTATTCTTAAGACATTATAATGTATGCAGAATGCACAATGGATGTAAAATGGTTACCAATGAGCTCACACTGAAATTCATATTACCTTCACTGGTATTAAGAAACACTCCTAACCACTCATAAGATGTAGCAAGAAACTGTGCAGATCTTAATGTCAAGATATGAGACTTAAAATACATTTATCGCTAACTTAAATGGTTAAAAATAATCACACTCTTAATAGTTATAACCACAAGTGAGTAATTATGATGTATTGTTATGTACTATAAAAATATATCGTTGTGATTATTCATGATTGTGAGTATTTTTGTAAGGAATTACACATCCATTATAACGCAGTAAGAATTACATTATAAAAGTAGGCTTCACAGAAAGTGTGACCAAACTTTTCTTTTAAAATCAAATGTGGTCGCAGCTGTGCGTTTATTAGCTTCAAAACGTCTCATCCATTTAGAACTTTGAGTCTGAACTATGTTTTATTCAATAAAATCTCCCAACCCATGTCAGAATGTGGAGACAGTGCTAATGGTGACATATGGAGGACTACTTGGAATATTTCTTTAATAATGTGAGTGAATCCCTGCGGCACTCGAGAAACTGTTTAAAATGCTGTCTCTGTGCGGGCTTTCTTTTTCATAATACCCTGTGAATGCAGAAAATATGGCTTGAGGAAACAACAATTATGTGCTCAATCAGCTTGAAATAGAATAAAATATGTGTAAATATTGACAGTATTAATGACTAATTTTGTCTAATACCCTAGAGCTGCAGTTTTGCTAAAATAAGAGAATAAACATTACAGATTCTGTGCTTTTTCTACAGCAGTCAGAAGCATTTTGATGTTTCCCCAGATTCTTCATGTGAATAAGTCATTTTACACAGTTCCATTTTGACAAGACCCAGTTTTCTGAACATTATCACATTCTTGTTTAATTCTGATAATGGCCGTGTGAGGATCACTTATAATTAAATCTGGCTCGCCATTTGACTAGACTCTAATTGACAGTCCATAATCAAGCAAAATTCAATTATGGATGCCTTACATGTGAAGCCTCTGATCTACTGATAGAAATCCTTAAATAAGACAAATGGAGCTCACTGAACTAGATTTGCAGTTCCTGAGGAAAACCTCAGTGCTGGCAATGCAGCAGAAGAAAAATGTTAGGAAATATGTTTCATGCAAGACTCAAGAACAATGTCACTGTGTGGTGCAAAGATGGCAATAATGTTAAACTATATTTCTGAAGTTGGCATATATTACTGGCATTACTCCAGAAAAAGTACAAAAGTACAAGATTTTAATGTATGTAAGTATTAATAGTAAAAAGTACTGATCAATGAACCATGTGTATTATTTATTCTAGCCAGGACTGGTCAGACTAGTCATGTAGTGTCTATTAGTGCAGACACTTGATGTGTTAATCTGTGAAAAAGCATACCTTCTACTTCATTGCAAAAACTTTTTTATATACTAAAACATTAAACTTCAGTTTACCAAAATATTAATTTAAGTTACTAATAATTTAAACGTGCAAAGAAGTGAAATATAGAATAATGTATTTAATATATAAGCATGGAAAAATGGACATTAATTTGCATTTAATCATGTACATTTTACAGCAGATTTACTTCAAAAACAACTTGACAGTTGTGATCTAAATCTGATGTTCATTTACAACAATGAATATTAAATTTTTCCATTAGTAACTTACTTTTCACGCCATCAGTCATGTACACATTCAAGCTTCAGCAATATCCTGTTTCTTGGCCATTTTGAAGAGATCATTGAATCAAGAACAGCTGCAATCAGATCAGTAAAACAATGCTGCTGATTTTTTGAAAAGAATCATCTTGTTCATGAATCAGACATCATTCTTGCGCTGCAGAGGGGGTGGTGATGTCTTCAGTTTTAAATATGTTCATTTATCGTAATCAGTACTAAAAGGCAGCAGCTATTTGAACTGTGTAAATAGCGATACAGGCTATTTACACTAAGTGCAAATAGCAATGGATTCTTTTTACACGATCGCGATATGCTGTTTACACTAAGTCAAGAACTGCTGCAATCAGATAAGTCTGATTTGCAAATGAATCATTCAGTGTGATAGGTAAACCAATTCAACATATTTTTTATAAATATGACATAGGACATAATCAGCTCAGACATCACCCTTGCATCTTTAAAATAAAATAAAAACATGGTGTTATGAAATGTAGTGAAGTAAAAAGTATGATTTTATGCTTTAGAATGTACTGAAATAAAAGATAAAAGTAAATATTAATTAAAATGAAAATACTCTAATGAAGTACAGATACTTGGAAAAAAAAATACTAGTAAAAGTAAAAATACTGTGCTGAAAACAGTAACACTACCTATGTTTCCATCCAAAGTTGCAAATTTAACTTGTTCGCAAATGTTTTATGCAGTATTCCAATTTTATGTATAATGCACTCAAAGAAAACAAAATTGTCATTTCCTGATAAACTGGCACTGAATATTAAGAGTAAGAGAAGCCACTGCATATAATAATTTTCATATATAATAAAAGCGAGCACGAAACAATAAAAGCAGTCATAGCTTTCAGAGGTGGATGCCTGCTGTTTGGGAACACAGTCGTGTGAGACAGCACTGGGAGGCAATTGTACAAATGCTTTGATGACAGACTTTTCTCAGGCATTGCAAAATGACCAAAACAACATTTGAAATGCTGTGCAATGAGATTGGTCCTCTGGTTAGTCAAGTTGTGTGTTTCCATCTCATATTATTCACATTAACTCCTTTTCGCACAAGTCAAAAACCACCTCAAGCGAGCATAAAAGGTTTTTTTTTTTTTTTTTTTGTGCAAATTAAGGGATTCTTTTTTGAAATTTGGTGTTTCCATCGCTCGTTTCCGATACTTTAAAATTAGCATAAAAACAGGGTGATAGAAACATAGTTTCCCTGATAGCACACATACCTGTACATCTCGGAGATGTCTATTTGACGTCTGCATTTACATGTGCAAGACGTATTTTTTTATGACTTTTTTTAAAGCCATCTGCAATACGTCTATAGGACGTTTCCTATCAGATGTCAAATAGACGTCTGTTAGATGTCTTTAAGGTGTTTACGATTTAGAATGAATGTAAAACTAACATCTTACAGATGTCTGTCAGATGTTTGTACACAGCAGATGCTTTCCAGATCAGACATCTTGCAGACGTACGTGTGCTATCTGGGTTGTGACTGAATGTGAAACTGGTTCAACAGGACTGTAAGTGTGTAAAATGCACTTTTTGGGAGAGAATCCCACTAATCATCATTGTTGTCTTTAGGTATATGGCCATCGTTCATCCCCTGAGGCCCAGAATGAAGCATCAGACCGCATACTGTCTCATAACCGGGGTGTGGATCATCCCGGTACTGATTTCCATTCCCTCTGCGTACTTTACGTCCGCGACCAAAGTCCCCCACGGAGCCAACCGCAGCAAGACCTTTTGCGCCCAGATCTGGACGGTGGACCAGCAGCTGTACTACCGCTCGTACTACCTGTTCATCTTCGCCGTGGAGTTCGTGGGGCCGGTGATCACCATGGCCCTGTGCTACCTGCGCATCTCCAGAGAGCTGTGGTTCAAGAGCGTGCCAGGTTTCCAAACGGAGCAGATCCGCAAACGCCTGCGCTGCCGGAGGAAGACGGTCATGGTGCTGATCGGCATTCTCACGGCCTACATCCTCTGCTGGGCTCCGTACTACGGCTACACCATCCTGCGCGATTTCCACCCCACGCTCATCTCCCGAGAGAGGAACTCCCTGGTGGCTTTCTACATTATCGAGTGCATCACCATGAGCAACAGCATGATCAACACGTTCTGCTTCGTCAGTGTAAAGAACAACACTGTCAAATATTTCAAAAGGATCGTTCTTCTCCGCTGGAAATCCACCTACACCTCCAGGAAGAGCGCAGACGAGACAGACATCAATCCACAGCTCACCGAATGTAGAAAGGGAGCCGAGCTGAGTGGTTTACATGTCACCCATATTACAGATGATTAAAGAGTACTAGGCATTGTTCTGCAGATGAATATCGCCTGACTGATGTTATGTTTTAGTGTGTTTTTCCCTCCATGTGATATGTGCTGTTTTCATACTTTCTATGTACAGTATATGTGTTTATGTACAGCACAAATAATAATTTCAGTTGTTTTGCACAGATTTTTTTTTTTTTAACTACTGAGTGAATGAACTACTTAAAGCATTGTAAATGAAAAAAGCAATGGGACAATATAGAACCAGTGTTGTATAGTTATTTATTATAAATATATATATAAAAAAACATTTTTGGTTTGGTTTATTGCAAAATATTTAGATACAGTTATATAAGCATGTGTCAGAAGACTCAAAACCATTGGCAATGCTTTGTGAGAGTAACTCAGTATGCTGACCTTTTTAATAATTGCACACTGTAAAAAATTTCTCCAGCTTCAACTAAAAAAACTTAAGTTCAGCAACTGCCTTAAAGTTTTAAGTTAAATCAACCTAAAAGTACAAAAAATACAACTCACTACAATGAAATAATAATAATAAGTTTAAATGACTTGTACAGTTGATTTAACTGAATTTTTTAAGGCAGCTGCTAAACTTTTTAAATTAAAACTTTTTACAGTGCAAATCTATGTTGTCATGGCAACACAGCCTTCTCTGATTGGTGGAGGGTTTATTCTGGATTATGGGTAGTGTAGTTATTTTCATTAAAATTTAAACACTTTTATATGTTATGTTCATATGGTATTGTTAAAAATCAATTTCACTATGAAGAAAATGAGTGGGATTTTTACTTCAGAACTGTTATGTTCAATTGATGAAAAAACCCTAAGTACAAGCAGTATTTATGGCCTCATTGAGCCACCACTCATTAATTTACTGTTACAAAATATAGATAATTTAAAATCCAGTCTGATTAGTGAGGTCCTTTATCAGTAGATGTTTTATATATAAAAGTTTATTTTTCCTTGATTCTGAAAATGTGGTCGTTTGCTGTCTTTTTTGTGTTGGTTAAAACAGTATCTGCATGCATTAACCAAATAAAGCAAAACCTGACATCCAAGCCATGTTTCATGTAGAGTCATAATTCAAGAAGCGATATCGATCAGTTTAGAGGTAATGCCGTGGAGTTTGATCTCACATAACCTGTGAGTTGTATTTCTGCTTGCTGTTTAATGCAGTGTCTATTTATCTAAGGTCCAAGGACAGTTCATACATAATTTACAGATTCTGTCGATACTCAAACTCATAACTTGTATTTCTGAATCGCAATATGAATTGTGGTTATGTACCAGTGTAAATGTCAGATCTGTTTAATATATACTTTGCAATATACACTCTAAAACCTGCTGGGTTAAAAACAACCTAGCACTGGGTAAAATGTGGACATACTCAGTGATTGGGTTGTTTTGACTCAGCGGTTGGGTTAAATGTTTAACCCAATCTTCTGGGTAGTAACCCAACCACTGGGTCAAAACAACCCAGTCGCTGGGTATGTCCATATTTTACCCAGCGCTGGGTTATATTTAACCCATTCGTTTTTAGAGTGTAGTAGTGAATTTTAATGCAACTTCCACAAAAAAATTGTATCTTTACTCATTTATCATCTATTCTCTTGGCTATATTATAGTCCAATCAAGTCAAGCCTTTAACTTTTTGCTCATTTACCCACCATGTAGCTCCTATCTTAACTGCACTGCTTTGAAACTTAAAAAGAAACTTATCAAGATGTCAAAGCTGCTGTTGAAATTGCATACTGATCACTGTCAAGTTCTGCTGCATTTTTTTTTTTTCATTTGTCTCATGCCAAGACTGCCACTGGCGCTCTTTTAATGAGGGAAAAAAGGTGTATAATGACCCTAAATCTAGCCTACAACAGACTTTTTTTTTTTTTTTTTGATAATAACTGGTAACCTTTTGCTTAAACTTTTGATATAATTTTAGTTTGGGGACCAATTCTCACTATCAACTAATTATGACTTTTGCCTCAATGAACTCCTAATTTGCTTGCTGCTTATTATTATTATTATTATTAGTAGTATTATTATTATTACAGGTAGTAAGGTAGTTGTTATTTTTATGTATGGTATTGATTTAGGGATCTAAAATATGCATTAATATAATGCATTAATATGTGCTTTATAAGGGCAAATAAACAGACACTGTGTTAGTAATATGCATGTTAATAAGCAACTAGTTACTAGTCAGAATTGATCCCTAAACTGAAGTGTTACCAATTTTACCCTGTGTGCTGTCTTGACAAAATCGTTGCCTTACAATTATAAGCTTCTATCTGCATTCTGAGCACCTTAGAGATACTGAGCTTCAAAGCTTTGTGTTCCATAGACTTCTGTAGATAGAACCATTTTTGCTTTCTAAAAAAAAGTCTCAAAATGTGCACAGCTTACAAAAGAAACATCACATAATGTAAATAAATTGTCCCGGATATATGTGAAAACTCAAAGATCTCAGATAGAACCTTATAATTCTTATGCAACCTTATAATTCAGAATGCAGTGTTTCAGTGTTACTTAAATATTAC
>JAHKKF010527298.1:0-15663 GCA_019740295.1 Labeo calbasu
ATTAGTCTGTTTCTTTCTTATTCCGAAGTCACCTTAACCACCAGATCCAGTCCGTATCCAGATCAGATGGTCACTGCAGTCCCCTGGATCCAGTCCGTGCCCAGACGGTGGATCAGCACCTAGAGATGACCTCTACAGCCCTGAATGTCAGCGGAGACCACAGAGACGGATCCCCAGTGAAGACCTCGTCACCTAGACGGCCGTTGGCACAAGACCACGGGAACCAGATGAGTCCTCTCCATCTGGCCAGAGGAGAACTGGCACCCTGACTGAGCCTGGTTTCCCCCAAGGTTTTTTTCTCCATTTGTCACCGATAGAGTTTTGGTTCCTTGCCGCTGTCGCCTCTGGCTTGCCTAGTTGGGGACACTTTTTTCTTCACACGATATTGTATTTTATTTTGTAGTATTTGATTAACTGCCTTTACCTGAAAATTGGGTGTTTATTGTTGCCCTTTTGCATTATTGATGTACTATTTCCTATTTAATACTGTACAGCTGCTTTGTCACAATTCTGTATTGTTAAAGGCGGTATATAAAAAAGGTGACTTGACTTGACTTGACTTGACATCCGAAAAGTCACCTAAAATTTATCATTATTACCCCCCAAGCTAGAGTGCCCCCAGTGAATTTTGGCCATTTCCATCACTGGGTAGAAGTGATGGTTCTACCACACTTGTAACAAGGAGTTGAATTTACAGTTTTAGCTATATAGAGTATACACAAGACTAGATAATGATCCAAGATATCATCGCTTTGCTGCAGAATTTCAGCGCCATTAACATCAATTTCATGTGACAGTATTGAATGTAGAGTATGATTTCGACAATGAGTAGGTCCTGACACATGTTGTCTAACCCCAGTAGAGTTCAGAATGTCTGTAAATGCTGATCCCAATGCATCTTTTTTATTATCAACAATAACATGGATGTTAAAATCACCCACTATTAAGACTTTATTTGCAGCGAGCACTAACTCAGATAGAAAAATCAACAAATTCTTTAAGAAAGTCTTTATGGTGCCCTGGTGGCCTGTATACAGTTGCCAGTACATACGTCACAGGGGATTTATCATTAACACTTGTTTCTCTGGATAATGTTATATGAAGCACCATTACTTCAAATGAGTTATACTTGAAGCTCGTTCTCTGAGAAACACTGAAAATATTGGTATAAATTGTAGAAACACCTCTCACTTTATCTTTTAAACATGGCTCATGTTTATAACAGTAATTTTGGGAGGTAGACTTGTTTAAAATAATGTAATCATCTTGTTTTAGCCAGGTTTCTGTCAAACACATCTAGGTCATGATAAGTGATCACATCATTTACAAAAAGTGCTTTCGTAGAAAGGGACCTGATATTCAATAGGCCAAGCTTTATCATTTGTTTCTCTGTGTTATATACATTTTTTTATTTGTTGAACATCAATTACATTTTTACTCTTAAATTGTTTTTTGTATATCCTAGCTCGGGGAACAGACACAGTCTCTATAGAATGATATCTAGGTGAAAGAGTCTCTATGTGCTGAGAATTAACTGATTTCTGTGACATGAGGCGGCTAGCAGAAGGTAGGTTAAGCCAGTCTATCTGCTTCCGGACCTGGGCCCCAGTTAGTGAAGTACAAACTCTAAGACTTTGTGCCATATTTCGAGAGAAAAGAGCAACACCACCCCTGGAGTGATGAAGACCATCTTGTTTCAACAGGTCAGGTCTGCCCCAAAAATTGTCTATGTTATTCTGCGGGCACCACTTAGACATCCTTAGACATCCAGCCATTGAGTGATGACAGTCTGCTATGTATCTCGTCACCACGATAAGCAGGGAGGGGACCAGAGCATATTACAGTGTCTGACATCATACTTGCTAGTTCACACGCCTCTTTAACGTTATTTTTAGTGATCTACGACTGGCAAAGTCGAACATCATTAGCGCCGACATGGATAACAATCTTACTGAATTTTCTGTCACTCTAGAGGTGATAAAGTTTTGCCTCGAGGTATGAGACAGAAAATCACTCCTAGAGTAAACACACTGTTTGCTATGGAGTTGTGAGCTGTTACTTCTACAGTACTTCTACAGCATTTATTAATATTTGTTCAGGTTTACTAATGAAGTTAACTACATTAACTATTGGTTTTTATTGTATTGTGTCACCATAATAATGTTTATCTGTTTATTCAGTTGAGGCAGTCGATTGAGGAAAGGGTTGATTTACATTCCTTTTGTTTCAGTTTCAGTTTTACTTGCTCCGTATTGAATAAAGAAATCCATGTATTCCGTTTTCTTGTCAAATATCTTCCTTTACTCTTCACTGAGCGATAAATAAAACAAATAAAATCAAATAAACAAAATATAATCCTAAATCTCAAATATTACGAATGCAAACTGTGTGACTCTGCTGTATTCCAAGAACGCGCTGCCGTCAGACTTGACAGACGCGATTCTTAAAGAGCTGGTACACAATTTTAACACAGTACATATATTCAACGTAAAATACAGAATATTTGTCTAAATTGTACATATGAATAAAGTGTGTTTTCAAATACAAACAATCCAAAACAAAACTGGCATGCACTACATGACAGTAAAAATATTTGTTATGGAACCTAAGCAAAAATAGGCTCCTACATTACTGCCCCCTAATTGTTCTCAAACTCTTTGAAACAAATACTTAAATTTAAACATAAGGAGCCATATTATTTTAATCCTTGGTGACATCTTAAAGTCCAAAGCAACACAAATTTAGGTTCCTAAAGACATATTGACTTCATATACTCATTCTGCTTCCTGTAACAGGCAAAGTTTTGTTATCGGTCTTTCCAAAATGTTCGCCTTTGTCTTAATGCAGACTTGTCGGACGAGACCCTTCTTGTCAGGAATAGTTTCAATGACTCTTGCTAACATCCATGAATTCCTAGGGGCAGAGTCATCAACTACCAGAACAATGTCTCCAACAGAGAAGTTTCTTGTTGAGTTGTTCCAGTTTTGTCTCTGTTGCAACTGTGGCAAGTATTCCCGACACCAACGCTTCCAAAACAAATCAGAAATGTACTGTACCTGTTTCCATCTGCCTTCAGAATACAGGTCATCTTTGTCAAACAGTCCTGGAGGCAATGATGGCCTTGTCTTGAGTAACAACAAGTGATTCGGAGTCAGAGCTTCCAGATCATTTATGTCACTTGATGCCGCTGTAATTGGACGACTGTTGATTATAGCTTCTGCCTCACAGAAAACAGTCTGAAGGCATTCCTCATCGAGAACTTGTTCTCTAATTGTAGCATTAAGGATTTTTCTTATTGAGCGTATCAGTCTATCCCATGCCCCGCCATGGTGAGACCCCGTGGGAGGATTGAAAACCCACTTGATTCCTTGTTGGCTGAGATGGTCCTGAATCGTCTGGTTGTTCCAATTTTCAATGGATTGTCTTAACTCACGCTCAGCAGCTACAAAATTGGTCCCACTGTCTAACATGAGAACTTTCACTTGTTCCCTTCTGGCTACAAACCGACGTATAGCATTTAAGCAGGAATCGGTGTCCAACGCAGAAGCAACCTCGATGTGCACTGCACGAATAGCCAAGCAAGTGAATATAACTCCATATTTCTTGACAAGGCTTCTTCCACGTTTAACCATGAATGGTCCAAAGTAATCTACACCTACTCTTGTAAAAGGTGGATCATCCGGCGTCACCCTGTCTGATGGTAAATCTGCCATCATTTGTTTTCCTGTGGAGGTATGTAAATGACGACAAGTAACACATCTTGCAAGCATTTTTCTGATCGCAAATTTGGCACCTGGTATCCAGTATTTCTGTTGCAGTGTAGAAATCATGTGATTTCTGCCACCATATCCTGTTTTTTCATGAACATTCTGGAGGATCAAGCTTGTGACATAAAGGTCCTTTGGAATAATCATAGGCCGCTTGACTTCTTCCGGCATAGCAGCATTGCTAAGTCTTCCACCGACGTGTAAAACTTCATTATGCAACTGAGGGTTTAACCTGTAGATAGAACTGCCTCTTTTTATGGCTCGTCCAGTTTGCAAAGCTGATATTTCCTCAGCAAACTTCTCTCTTTGACAGAACTTCACTATTTCAAGCTCCTTTAAATCTTCAACTGAAATGTGACTTCTTTTCCATTTAGCTTTGAGGTCTGTCATCCTTTTGTCCACTCTAGTTGAGTTAGCTGGAGTCTCCCCAGCAATAATCTTTCTTCTTTGCACAAGTTTCAACAGCATAGATTTAAACTTTAGAATCCACGCTACGATGAGCTGAAGCTTTATCCAGGAGGAGAAATGATTCATCAGTTGTCTAACTGAATTGTTGCTGTGTTGGGTCTGTATTAAATAGACCAATGCTGACCTCTTGATCTCTGGATCATCTGCAGATGTCATCATTTGGTCCATATTCTTTGGCCACTCATCTGGGGATTGGTATAGAAATTCTGGGCCTGAAATCCGTTTTTCATTTTGCAGGAAAGTGTTGACCTTCTGCCCTCTTGAGGCACAATCCGCTGGATTCAACGTAGTATCATCATGGTTCCACTGTTCGATGTTTGAGCCCTTTAGAATGGTTGTGACTCTGTTAGCCACGAATGTTCTGAATCTCTAACTAAATCTTTGAACTTCACTCTAGCATTTTACTTCTCTTGAATTTCACATGCCACCGATCGCCATTTTTCTCTTAATTTGTATGGAACTTTCACTGCAATGGCTCTTAAATTTGCTGCGTTATCCATCTCTTCCATGTAACTTATATCTGACAGTGCATTCCGCTGGGTCCATATGCAGACCATATACGAACCAGTTCTTTAGGCTTTCCAGTCGTGTACTGTTCCATGAATTACAAATGGTCCCTATCATTATCAGTACGATCTTCATCTCCATGTTCAAAGGCACGAACAAACAACTTATAATCAAGAGGATCTCCTTTGAAAACGGGTATGTCAGTTGAAGGAAGCATGGACATTTTTTGATTTTTCACTAAGAATTTAGCAATATTGGCTTGTCGCTCCACAGCATTGCATAAAGCATCAACTACATTTCCCTCTCTACCTGAATGAGGCTCATTTGGGACTGTGTTATTAGTTGATTGTGGCCTAAGAGGCTGAAACATCTTCATGAGGTGTTATTCTACACGATTCCAGATCTATTTCTTTGTGACTTTGTGACGCTGCTAGTGCAACTTCTAGCTCAAATTCTTCTCTTTTAGCTTTTAGTTCAGCCTCTTGTCGTTTGATAGCTTGTTTCTTCTTCAAAGCAGCATGTTTAACAAGTAGTGCAGCTCTTTCTGCTTCAGCAGATATACGTGCAGAAGAAGTTGTAGAAGCTGTGGACCTGCCATCTACTGACCCATGTTTCTTATGCTTCTTACTTAAAGTCACTGACACAGAGGAAAAACTATCATCAGGATTTATTTCTAGATCACACTGTACCGCTTGCTCAGCATTTTCTGCAACTTGTTTCATCCACTTGTTGACTGCAGTAATGAACTTCTCACATGAGCAGGCTCTTGGTTTAAACCATGCATGTTGGTCTTTTGCATAATCTTCTTCAGACATAAACTCCTCAATAGCATGGTTGAGCTGACAGAAATCTTTATACAAGTCTTTGTATTCTGTTTCTAATTTAGTTCTAACAGTGTAAACACGTGCAGCATCATCCGTAAGTTGTTCAATTTCTTTAGACTCTTTAGACATCCATTCTTTAACTTCAAGCATCAAAACGAGTGAATCATTGTCCTTATATTGCTGGACTGTGAAATGCCACGTTTACATTTTTACCCCACAAAATCTCCGCAGAAACAGCGCTGTTAGATCACATGTAGGTAACCGCCGAAATAATCCTAGAACGTCCTTTTTCAAAGAAACTCCTCATGACAGGTAATTCAAGGTCAATCATTCCTCAAAACATCCATACATTTTAATGTCAAACACGTCCTTATCCCTCAGAGTTAGTTTTCTTTACTAATGTGAGTGCGCATTTTGTTTCAGTTTCAGTTTTACTCGCTCCATATCCAATAAAGAAATCCACGTATTCTGTGTTCTTGTCAAATATCTTCCTTTACTCTTCACTGAGCGATAAATAAAACAAATAAAATCAAATAAACAAAATATAATCCTAAATCTCAAATATTACGGATGCAGTAAAGAAAACTGTAACTCCGCTGTATTCCAAGAACGCACCGCCGCCAGACTTGACAGACGCGATTCTTAAAGAGCCAGTACACAATTTTAACGTAGTACATATTTTCAATGTAAAATACAGAATATTTGTCTAAATTGTACATATATACAAACAATCCAAAACAAAACTGGCATGCACTACATGATAGTAAAAATATTTGGAACCTAAGCAAAAATAGGCTCCTACACTCTCAAAAACAAACCCACATCAAATCGCAAGTCAACACACCTGTGCTGTCTATTGACCTGAGCTAAATGCTCCATGCAGTTCAAATGAGTATCACTATTTCATTCTGCTTTTGAAGCATTTTAAGTTTAATGTTCCCCATGCACATTTCTCATAAACGGCAGCATTTATCAGTTGGGCAACTTTATAGTGGCACCAGTGTGAACTATAACAAAATTTAGGAAAAAAAATTCTGTGTGCAAATGAGAAAATTGGATGTTGATCTCTTTAACACACTCTGTCTGAACATGTCATTACACAAACAGCTTTTATCTTGAAGTTCGTGTGAGGAGTAAAATGAACAAATAAATGTTTGTGTGAGAAAAAGCGAATGAATGAGTTGTATGGAATGTTGATCTCTTCTGTCTATTGTGCATCAATCATCTAGATTCAGTGAGCAATAACAGCGTGTTTTTTGACACAGTGTAACTGTCAGCATCTGTCACATCTTAATTGCTATGGCATTATGATACTCTGATTAGTCAAGTATCATTATTTATGGTTGGGTGCTGTTTGCTACCACACTCGTTCCAGGACCTTGTTGGTTCTTTTTAATTGTGGGCCTTTTTAATAAGTCAATGTGAGAGTCCCACTTCAAATCCTTAGAGATTTTGGTCCCCAGGAACCTGAACGTCTCCACTGTCATTACAGTACTATCCATGATGGTAAGTCAGGGGGAGAGCAGGAGGGTTTCTCCTAAAGTCCACGAACATCTTCACAGTTTTTAGCGTGTTGAGCTCCAGGTTGTTAGGGCTGCACCAGACAGCCAACTCTTTAACCTCCTCTCTGTAAACAGACTCATCACCATCCTGAATGAGGCAGATAACTGTGGTGTCGTCTGCAAACTTGAGGAGCTTGACAGTGGGATCCTTTGAAGTGCAGTCATTTGTGTAGAGGGAGAAGAGCAGTGGTGAGAGGACTCAAGCCTGGGGGCGCCAATGCTGATTGTACAGGTGCTGGATGAGAATTTTCCCATTATTTTTTCCCCGTAATTTTACTAGCTGCTGCCTGTCTGTCAAGAAGCTGGTGATCCAGTGACAGGCGGAGGTGGGCACAGAGAGCTGAGTTAATTTGGGCAGGAGTAGGTTTGGCATGACAGTGTTAAAAGCCGAGCTAAAGTGCACAAACAGGATCCTTACATAAGTCCCTGGTCTGTCTAGATGTTGCAGAACATAATGCAGTCCCATGTTGAGTGCATTGTCCACAGACCTGTTTGCTCTGTAGGCAAACTGGAGCGGATCCAGCAAGGGTTCAGTAATGTCCTTCAGGTGGGCCAGCACTAGTTTTTCAAATGCCTTCATGACCACAGATGTTAGAGCCACAGGTCTGTAGTCATTTGGTCCTGTAATTTAGGGTTTCTTTGGGATGGGGATGATGGTGGAGCATTTGAAGTATGAAGGGACTTCACACAGCTCCAATGATCTGTTGAAAATCCGTGTGAAGATGGGGCCCAGCACAAGATTTCAGGCAAGGCTGGTATAACACAGTCGAGGCCTGGTGCTTGTTTCCTTCTCTGTTCTTCTGGAAGACCTGGTGCTTATCATCTTCGCTGATCTGAAGTGCAGGTGTGGAGGAGAGGGGGGATGCAGGACATGTTAATGGTTGTGTGGAGAGGTGTTCAGAGTGGGTGTGGGTGTTTTTTCAAACCTGCAATAATTCAGATTAATTAGCTAGTTAATTAGATAGCTTCCATATTTTATTAAATGTTTTTAGTGACCCTTTTAAAGAGAATTTTTTTTCCAGTTTTAAACATAAGATGATTTATTTCATCCATCTATCATATTTTCAGTTGTATGTTACCATCTATTGCAAAATTAGATGAGTTCGCATTTATTTGTGCATTACAGATTAAAAAAAAAAATGCATCTCACATAGCATTCATTCGAGACATGTTCTTAAATGTGACATAAATAAATACATAAATGCACAAGCAGGTGCATTAACTGCACCTTTAATCTCTTCTGAATTTTATCATGTTGTATTAACTCTTCCACAATCTCATATATCTACTGTTTGCCATTCACTGCTCATCTGCTGAAGCTCCTTCTGCACCTGTACTTTTTCCACACTCATTTTGCCTGGAGCTGAGGCGAAGTTGGATTGTGCCCTTGAAAAGTCTCCTATTTGTTGTGGTCATTAAAAATCAAATTTACATCTGAATAAACACAATTCATGTCATAAACTTACTGATAAATATTTTGTATTAATGGCAAATAAAGAAATATTCTCTGGCATGAGTTAAGATCTGGGCTTGGGTTGGGCAAAGTACTGATAAAGACAGTTTGAACGCTATCTGTCTGAACATGTCATCACACAAATAGCTTTTCTTTCGAAGTTCGTGTGAGAAGTAAATTGATCAAATAACTGTGTGAGAAAAAGCTCAGATTAGTCAAGTATCCTTATTTATGGTTGGGTGTCATAAACATCTCACCACAGGTATTCAACAAATTCAGGACCTTTTTGGTTCCACAAAACAAATTAGAGTTTAAACACAACAGTTCACACTACAATGTTTTAAAGGTTACAATGCCATTGTACAGTTGCAATCAAAATTGTTTAACCCCCCAGAGACTGCAGTCCTTTATAGAAGCTTTTCTGGAGATCCAGGACTTAATAAAACTTGCATCTGTAATGGATTACTGGCATATTAATAGTAATAATGTCAATATATAATATAATATTTTTGAGTTCTAGGATTTTTAAAATAACAAAGCTGTGTCATAATTATTCAACTCCTTTTCAACATTGCTGTTTTTAGTTACTTATTTGTATGGTGGGGGACAAAATTGTCTTAAAACACAATTAAACCTTTAGAAACTCTATTAGAAAACAGAATTAGCTTGATCTGTTACACATACATACAGTTAGCCCATTCACACTGCAAAAATACTTTTCTTACTTAGATTTTTTGTCTCGTTTCCAGCCAAAATATCTAAAAATTCTTAAATCAAGAAGGATTTTCTAGAGAAGTAAAAATTATTATCTTGTTTTCAGAAAAAAGAAGTCAAATTAAGTGAGTTTTTGCTTAGAACAAGCAAAATATAGTTTGCTTGTTTCAAGCAAAAACTTACTTAATTTTGACTTCTTTTTTCTGAAAACAAGACAATAATTTTTACTTGTCTAGAAAATCCTTCTTAATTTAAGAATTTTTACATATTTTGGCTGCAAACGAGACAAAAAATCTAAGTAAGAAAAGCATTTTTTGCAGTGCATGTGCTGAAGTTTGAGTAGATATGGCAAAGTCAGCAGAGCTCTCACAAAAGCTATACAGAAAAAATAATTTTATTACTTTAGAAAGTCTAAGACGATTGGAAGATTTCCAAGACATTAAAAGTTCCTATAGAGACACAGCTGGCAGCCTTATTCCTTAGCTTAAAGTGTGTTGTACCATAAAACCTATGAGGGTGTTGAAGAAAAAAAGCACAATATTATAAAATGTTTGATCAGAACAACTGAGGAAAAACCTGCAATGTACAGCCAAAGACTTGCAAGGTGACCCGACAAAAGGAGGAAAAACATTTCAATGCAGTGTATAAGAAGAACAGCAGACAAGTATGGCCATCATGTTGAGGTATCTTGCTGAATTCCACTCTTGACCAAGAAGCACAAAAAGGGAAACTTGAACATGCTAAAATTCATTTGGATAGAACTGTGGAGTTACGGAAGAATGTTTTATGGAGTGATGTGACCAAATTTGAACTTTTTGGACCCATGGATCAGCGGTATGATGAGCAGAAGAACACCATCTCCTGTTATAGTCCTGTATAGGGTAGGGTTGTTTTACTGTAGCAGGAAGTGGAAATCATGACCGTATTGTGATGTCTTTTGTGCAAAGACTGAAGCTAATGATCAATGGACTTTCCTGCAGGACAATCATCCCAAAGTAAACATCCAAATCTACTTATGGTTGGTTCAGGGATCAGTCATAGAATACACTTGAGTGGCCTGTTGAGTCTTCAGATTTAATTCACATTGAAAATATTTGGTTGAATTTGAAAGAAAAGCAGTGAAAAAGTCAGGCAAGGAAAACATAACTTCCTCAAAAAACATAAAGTGGACTTCTCCTTTAAAACAGTTCAGTGCATTTTTCAGGACTCCAAAGATCCAAAGATCAGCATTTATCTGAAATAAAAAGCTTTTGTAACATTACACACTATACCATTCAAAAGCAGTATAATTCTTTAAAATAATAGAAATTAATACTTTTATTTAGCAAGGATGGTATGATATTTCAGAAAAATGCTGTTCTTCTGAACTTTCTATTCATCAAAGAAACCTAAAAAAAAAACTACTCAACTGTTTTCAACATAATAATAATAATAATAATTTACTACTTTACTACAATCACATAATAAGGTAGAATAGTTTCTATACTCTAATAAATGCTATATCAGTTAGCACTGCATATTGTTCATATACTTTATCTGAAGATGACCATATAAACATATATTGTCAATTGTATTGTCTTCATGTTTCCAAACGTTTCTGTTTTTCTGTGAAAACAACAGTTTTCTTACAGCAATAGCAAATTTTTTTTTTTTTCCATATTAGGGATTTCCTGGTAGAATACCCTAAGGTGAAAACACACCCCTCAGCAGCAAAACACAACTTTTCAAAAGTTTTCAGTCTTCCTCATAATTATAAGTGACTTCTGTGAAATTGAGACCATTTTACCAATCACACAGAGACCTTTAGAAGGATAGCAAACATGAAGCGGATTCTTGCTTTTGTGGAAGAAGAGTGAGATGCAGGAAAGGGAAAGGAGAGGGAGGAACAAGGGGGGTGGTGTTGTTTGCTTTCTTTGGAGATCTCTTCTCCAGATTAGTTTTATTGTTTTGTTGCATGGCAAAAACTTGTGAGAGTTCCTGATATTTTGGTTCATGAGGAAATAATTTCACCCTTTCTGTAGATGCATGAGATGCATGGAGCAGCCACCAGTTCTGCAAACCACTTTAAAGCACAAATGATATGTACAGTAGTGTAGCTGAAGCAATTCTTTTTAATCATCGTTTTGCCTTTGTTAATTCAATTTAAATGGTGCTACAACGTAGCATGTCACACAACAGGACAAGTCAATTTTTCAGAAAAGAACTGCGGAAAAGAATTGCGTTTGGAATTCAAGCATTTCTCACTGGATCTCTGTAAACTGTCAGGAAAAAAAGGTACAGTTCTGTCGCTGGGGCAGTACCCTAAGGTACAAAGTGAAAAGGTACAAATATGTACTTTCAAAGTACTACAATGTACCTTTAAGGTACTTATATGTACTGTTTAGGGAGAGGTAAGGCACAAAGATGTACCTTTCCACTTTTGTACATTACACTGTCAGAAAAAAGGGTACAGTTCTGTGGCCGGGGGCAAAAGTAAGTTACAAAGTGAAAAGGTACTAGGTACCTTTAAGCTACTTAAATGTACTGTTTAGGGGTAGGTACACTCTTAAAAACAAAAAAGGTGCTTCACAATGCCATAGAAGAACCTTTTTTTGTATAAATGGGGGGACTATAATGTGATAAGAGCTCGCTCAGGTGCTGAGGAGCTAAACCATTTAGGGCTTTATAAATAATTAGCAAGACTTTAAAGTCTATACAATGTTTAATAGGGAGCCAGTGCAGTGTTGACAGAACCAGGCTAGTATGGTCATATTTTCTGGTTCTAGTAAGAACTCTACACAGCTGTAATTTGTTTATTAAGCAAGCAGAACAACCACCCGATAAAGCATTACAATAATCTAACCTTGAGGTCATAAACGCATTAATTCACATGTTTCAGCATTTGACATTGAGAGCATAGGTTAAAATTTATATATATTTTTGAGATGGAAAAATGCGGTTTTACAAATGCTAGAGGTGTGGCTTTCGAAGGAAGGTTTGCTATCAAATAGCACACCTACGTTCCTAACTGATGACGAAGAATTGACAGAGCAGTCATCAAGTTTTAGACAGTGCTTTAGGTTGTTGTACGTGGAGGTTTTATGTCCTATAATTAACACCTCTGTTTTTTCAGAATTTAGCAGTAAGAAATTACTCGTCATCCAGTTTTTTATCTCGACTATACAATCTATTAGTTTTTCTAATTGGTATGTTTCGCAGGGCAGTGACGAAATATAGAGCTGAGTATCTTCAGCATAACAGTGAAAGCTAACACCATATTTCCTGATAATATCTCCCAAGAGTAACATGTAAAGCGTAAAAAGTAATGGCCACAATACTGAACCTTGAGGTACTCCATACTGCACTTGTGATCGATATGATACCTCTTCATTTACTACCACGAAATGCTGACAGTCAGATAAGTACCATGCCAGTGCACTACCACTAATGCCAACATAATTTTCAAGTCTATTTAAAAGAATGTTGTGGTCAACAGTGTCAAACGCAGCACTAAGATGCAGTAGCACTAACAGAGAGATACAATCACGATCGGATGACAAGAGCAGATCATTTGTAACTCTAATAAGAGCACTCTCAGTACTATGATACGGTCTAAAACCTGACTGGTAATCCTTGCCTGACTGGAAATACCATTTTTCTGTAGGAAGGAACATAATTGTGAGGATACTACCTTTTCTAGTATCTTTGACAGAAAAGGGAGATTTGAGATTTACATTACACAATACAGTTTAAACACATAGTTCACACAAGGTTAGAAGGCCATATATATTTATTATTTATCAATTTAAAAATGACCATAAGATAAATATTTTTGCTCTAACAAAAGTTTGAGCTGCAAACAAAAACATGCATTTGAATTTAAGCTACACTGTCAGAAAAAAAAAGGTATAGTTCTGTCGCTGGGGCAGTACCCTAAGATGCAAAGTGAAAAGGTACAAATATGTACTTTTAAAGTACACTCAAAAAATAATTTGTTGAATGAGCATGATTTAATCGTAGCACCCATTATACATCTAAACAAATCAAGTAAGCTTGGATCGAATTGAATATGTTATTTGAACGCAATGTACATTTGTAGATTTAACATGATTTTAATACGTCAGTGTAACTTCTTTTCAGCTTATTAAATCAAAAGGTTTGTATTATGTTAGTCTAATCAAATTTATTCTTATTCACTCAATGTCGGTAAAGCACTTCAATTCAACCACATTATGCTTTGTTACATCAATTAGTTAATGTCTTGTTCATGTATGGTTTTAGTAGTTCAATAAATATCTATCTTGTTGTTTCAGTTAGATTTGTTTTAGATGACAGCACTTAGAAACAAGACATTACCCAAAGCTCAGTAATCTACAGAAAAGGCACAGAAAACACGCAAACAATTTCAATTTTTTATTTTATCATTCAGCTTTAACATGCACTAATTAAGTTTAAACCGCTTTCTTCAATTTAACTCTCCTATCCAAACAAGAAACATTTAGCCAACAAAATCTTGGCTCTTGAGAAAACTGATCTCCAAGCTTGTAGGACATTAATGCCCTTTTGGTCTTAAAACTTCTAAAAATTAAGCCATTTTAACACTACTCTTTACAGGAATTTGTAAGGCAGTACCTAGGATAGCAAAGTCCACTAAAGGAGGTAGAGCTTTTTCGCATTTGGCTCCCAAACTCTGGAACAGCCTTCCAGATAACGTTCGGGGTTCAGACACACTCTCTCTGTTTAAATCTATATTAAAGACACATCTTTTTAGCCAGGCATTCAAATAATGCATCTAATAAACTTTTGTCTGTTTGATTACGTCATTAATTGATCTTTACCACACATCTCAGCCATATGTACATCAACTTGACATAGTCAACACTAGTAAGCTACTACTACATATATTGTAAAAACGTTAATTTGGTGTAAAGTTGCTTTGCAACGATATGTATTGTGAAAAGCGCTATACAAATAAATTTGAATTGAATTGAATTGAATTTATTAGGTACGTCTGTAAAGTAAACTTCAATCCACTACAGGAGCTCTGCTGTGAATTGTACATTTATAAGGTTATAGTTTCTCAGTTTTAAGTTGAAATTGTCACAAAGGTGATAATTCTACTATATGTTTATTACTGAAGTGACAGTGGGTGCTGGATCATTATTGCAGTGCATTATATTATAAGATTGTTAAAATTTATTTGGCTACCATATTTAAAATGAATGAGTTGGCTAAAACATTAGAACCATCTTAGAATGTAATGCACTGCAATAAAACAAAACCATGCAAGTACAGTTTTCTGATGCCATTTCTGTATTTATATATTTATTTTTGTAGCATGCCTCTTCTGCCTTTCAGATCAATTTTAATTTTTAGTAGGGGTTTACACATAGTTGTGTAAATTAGGCCCCAAGACACCTCAACCGATATAAATAAAACATTAATTGGTTTAGTGCATCTACCAACTCACATAAGAAATTTGTCACAGTGTACCATCAGTTTCCTATAAATGAACAGCGTGTCCAGCTCAGTTATTTGACAGAGTTAAATGTTCTCTCGTCACATTTTTGATGTGGCAAATAGGGAAAACACAGCCCAGTACAGAATATATGGGCTTTTGAAACTTTTTTTCATCAGCTCACCAAATATACCTTTACTAGTTTTCAGGGTCTTCATTTCAAGTAGGTCCACAGAGACCTGATGACACAGGTTCCTCTGGTATGTATAGTGTCATCTTATGGGGTGGGGACAAGATTAACTTAAAATTCAGTGGTGGCACAGCTTAAAGGGGTCATCGGATGCTAAGTTCACTTCTGCATGTTGTTTGAACATTAATGTGTGTTGGCAGTGTATGTGCAAATCTGTCCTATAATGATAATAATCCATGCAGTGGTTTTTAATTAATCTGAAAACATAATAACCCGTTTTTCAAATTGAGCCATTCTCAGATGCCTGTCGTTGTGGCGTCACACCAACAGAGGCCGCTCCCACAAAAATTGATTGACATGAGCGTTTTACCTCAGATCAAGCTGTAACAGTCCGCCCTCTTTGTTTCGATGCCGGAGCAGGGATGTAAGTTAGACAAGAATATCTCAGATTGAGGTGTTGTGTTGCTGGATGTAATAATGAACATAGTGGTCGTCATTTACTCCCGACACCTGAGCAGCTGAAGATGCAGTGGATTACATTTGTTTGTGAAGGGAAATTGTTTGTCTATATTTACGCAAACCATTCACGATCCAGCTTCACTTACAGCAAAGGTGAGTATAAGGGTCTTTTTTTTTTTATGAATCTTTGTGATCGCCTTTCCTAATAAAGTGCTAGTCAGCAAGTTTAGCGGCTAAACACAGCTAAATGCAGCTAAAGTAAACAGGCTCGTCTTTCCACAG
>JAHKKF010527300.1:0-17943 GCA_019740295.1 Labeo calbasu
AATTTATATCAGGCAACTCTGACTTCATAACTGCAATTGCAAGTTTACTTCACTTAATTCTGGGAAAAAAGTCAGAATTGTACGTTTCTCTTGCAATTCTGACAATATTCTGACTATATTTATATCAAACAATCCTGAAAAAAAGTCAGATTTGCATGACAAAAATCAGAATTGCAAGATACACTTGTAAATGTGAGAAAAAAGTCAGAATTGCGAGATACAGACTCGAGAGAAAAAAAAACAATTGTGATTTTATATCTTGCAATTCTGACATTACAACCCGCAATTCCAAGTTTATATCACACAATTCTAAGAAAAAAGTCAGAATTGTGAGTTTATCAAGCAATTCTGACTATATAACTAGCAATTTCGAATTTATATCAAAATTTTGAGAAAAAAGACAGAACTGCATGAAAAAAATCAGAATTGCATGAAAAAAGTCAGAATTATGAGATAAACTCGCAACTTCAAGAAAAAAAAGTCAGGATTGTGAAATACAACAAATTCGCATTTGCGTGGAAAAAAAAGTCAGAACTGCTAGTTTATAACATTCATTTCTGAGAAAAAGTCAGAATTGTATGTTGTACGTGTTGCTATAACCCTTTTTATGCTTTATTTAGTGGCGGAAATGGCTTTCATAGCTTACAGACTGTCACAAGACAAACTGTTTATCTGTGACATTCAAAAATTGGTTGTATACTTGCAAGTGTGGTGCTTATGTAAAATGGCCAAAGATATGAGCACTGCATAACTATATCATCTCTTGCCTGGACAAACCTTCCACACATTTACTCCCCTCTGCTGTGATTAAATGGATATATTCGAGTGTAAAAACGCACAGCGCGCTTCAGGAACATGGTAATGTGACCCTATGAGCTTCTGTTAACAAAACGCTTCAGTAATAATGCCAGCATCACAACAGCTAATGTTAGAGGAAACAGCTCCTCCGGCACATTCACCACAGATGCATTCAAACGCTAAACGATAATGACAATGGGAGAAAGGGAGAGAGAGCGAGAGGGAGAGAGAAAGAGACACGGTCCACTTTATTTTCTCGGAATTTGTGGCTAGGAAAGGTTGTTCAGCTGCAATGACTGTTGGCCTTTATGTAATTGAGTTTATATATTGACATTTATGCAGAACAAGGCTGCCATTAATGTCAATGGTAGCGATATTACACGAGCCATCAAATTGAAACATTATCGCTCGCGTTAAACTTAGTGCACTTCAGTAAACAAACTCTGATTACAAGTCTGAAATCTTTATATTAAGACTCCCGAGATTGCAGTAGTATTTAATGCACCTTACGTATCATAAATAGACGTTTCACTGCAGTTAGTTAATGTTTGTGTGCATGACAATCAAATGCAGCCACATTAATTTGTGAAAAGCCAGCAAAACAGTGTAAACACTTGCAAAACTGAGGTAAACAACTAAGTTAGCTGTTCTAGCTAACTTCCTGCTTAAGTTACTCAGTGCAAGCTGTCTAGCGTATTCATTCCACATATATATTTGCATTCATGCATCTTGATATCTTCTATTTGACAGCTGAGAAATATTGTATTCATCTGACATGTCACACTCACCACACGCTGTTTCAGCTTCCTCCTCCTGAAGGTTTGAATGGGCGCTTACTGTACCGGATATTGCGTCACTGGTTGACGACGTCTTGAAAACCCGCGGAAATAACATCGTTTGAAAGCATATGCTTTCAGAAAATGGTATTTATGGTAAAAAAAAAAAATAATAAATAAAAAATTTCATGACATAATGTATTCAAAATACTAGTTGTTTTTGGTTGAATATAAACTACACTACCAGTCAAACGTTTTTGAACAGTAAGATTTTTAATGTTTTTTTAAAGAAGTATCTTCCACTGACCAAGCCTGCATTTATTTGAAAAGTACAGCAAGAACAGTAAAACGTTTTAATATTTTTCCAAACAACAACAACAACAAAATAAACAATTATACTGACTCCAAGCTTTTGAATGGTATAGTGTATGTTGTTACAACAGCTTTTTATTTCAGATAAATGCTGATCTTTGGATCTTTCTACTCATCAAAGAATCCTGAAAAAGCGGAGTCAACTGTTTTAAATATTGATAATAATAATAAATGTTTCTTAAACAGCAAATCAGCAAATTAGAATAATTTCTGAAGGATCATGTGACACTGAAGACTGTAGTAATGATGCTGAAAATTTAGCTTTGATCACAGGAATAAATTACATTTTAAAATATCTTCAAATAGAAAGCAGTTTTTTAAAATAGTACAAATATTTCACAATTTTACTGCTTTTGCTCTATTTTGGATCAAATAAATACAGGCTTGGTGAGCAGAAATAATCTTTAAAAATATTAAGAATTTTAAACTTTTGAATGGTAGTGTATGGAAAATGTTAAATAACAAATATTAATGAATGAACCATACAAAATTAGGAAATTAACAAAGAAAAAAAAATACAATTATTACAGAAATTATTGATATTTTTAAATGTGGGGACAGACGCCCCATAGGGAAATATTCTGTTTGATATATTTCATTATTTTTATAGTTATGAGTTTTAGTTGGGCACTTTTTTAGTTTGACACTGTAGAGTAGGGTAAAAGTATACCTCAATATGGAAAAAAAATAAATTAATTATTATTTCATGAATTTAATTTGTGCTCAAAATGAGTCTAAAATGCAAAATAATACAATAATTTGGGCATAATCCCAAGATCCATTTACAAAAGAACAAACATAAAATAACATTTGAAAAATTAAAAATGTTGTAATTACTGTAGTATATTTACAGTTTGTGAAAATGGGAATATTAAATACGATTAGAAAATGTACAAATATTTGTTAAATACAGTTTTATCTATTTTTGTAATTTTTTTAACGTCCTAATTTTATATAATACATCTTATTTTGTTTTGATCTGCTATTTGCAATGGTTACCATTTACAATTTTGTTATTTTTGCTACTATCAAAGTACAATTTTAGTAATAAAACCACATAAGATCAGTTTGACCAGTATAATTGTTACATAATTAATAGTTGGAATAACAGTATATGCCCAATTCAAAACAATAATTAAATAAAAATAAACAATTAAAAACAAAAATAAATTTCATAAAATATTCACAAATGCATTTTCCTCATTTTTTGATTCATAAATGATAAGTGAGACTAGAAAACGTCCCCGGTTTACATTTCAGAAATCTAGTCACCTTACAGTAAAGTAGTATCAATTCTTCATGATTCATATGGCTCATTGCTTGCTCCGACATGTAATATTGCTTCTGTTTATGATTATTTATGCAATTTATCTGAGGCTCATCTGTTCAGAGGACTCTCCATATTTAACCATGTTTCAGTGCATTTGTTGGCACATTACTGTGGAGAATTGAGTCCTGTGCTAAAGCTGCTCTATGATGTTGCCTCTGGTTACTTTCCTGGCATGGCTACATTGAAACTCAAAGATACTGTGAAATCCTATAAAATGTCAGCCAGGAAGCGCCTGGCCTCCAGCGTCCCACCTGCTTGATACCGATTCAAGTTCCTCTGTGTCCCGCAGGATCCTATGACAGGATACCTGTATGAGTGAGCCAAAGATTCTCAAAGATCTTTCTCCAAGATGTCTGCCTGTTCAATACTAAATTAAGACTATGTAAGTACATGCTATAAGATTCTTGGCTGCCTGCTTGACTGACTCAAGACCATGATCCTGTTAGATTTTGGACACAAGGGGCTGCCAATAATGAGGCACAAATAATATGTAAAATTAGACACTTTTCCAGAACACTAATCCAATTTTCATCAGATGTGTTTGTGATTTACACCTTTTCGTGACCAGGCATGCATGTTAAATTAAAGATGCATATTTTTCCATTCAAAATGGCTTGATAATTGAGGCTGTTTAGGTTTTTTGGGGATTAAAAAGGAGCGAAAGGATTTTTATCATTGTATGGCGGTTGTGTGCTAAGACAAATTATATGCAAACACTATGTAAAAGTCCCCTTTAATCTCAAACCTTCTTGACATATAGTTTTAGAGCAAAATTAATCTTAAAGTGGAAATGTATAATGGCAGTGTATACACTATTTTAAGTAGTCTGCAGCTTTATTATTCAAGTCATGGTAAATTAATGCATGTCAACACATGTCCTTGACTTGGTTGATGTGTCATACTGTAGATCATTAAAAGTGTTAAACAAACTAGGCATGTGCTAAGTGTGTCTGTCAGAACTTTGTGCTGTGTTTAGACATAAAACTTTGTGACAAGCAAGTGAAGACAGGTTTGGCTCATTTCACACTTATATATTGTAATAACCACATTCTCACACTCCCCAAGCTGAGAAGCTGGGGATATGACTGTGTCTTATGTGTATCACATTTTTATTTGTCCCTCCTCAACAAACTTTTCCAGGTCAGAAAGTCCTAAAGATGACACGGCCGATTGTGAGGCTTCAAGTGGGCCAATTAGGAGATGCAGAATTCTCACAGTAGTCTGTTTCCTTTCAGTTTTTGGTTGCATAAAAGGAGTTCCACATTCTGCTTTCAAAAGTTATCTCAAAAGATCTAAAAGTTCTGACTTATAAGATATCAACTCGCAATTGCAAGTAAAAAATCTGATTCATGAGATAAAAAGTCACAATCACCTTTTTTTTTTTTTTCTTGGTGGAAAAAAAACAGAACTTTGGGATGTAAACTTAGAATTGTGAGGAGAAAAAAGAGTTCTGATTCTGAAAACCTTACAATTCTGACTCTTCTTAGAATTGTAAGTTTCTATCTCGCAATTATGGAAGCGTATGGATGCCCGTTTCTGCCACTGAACGAAAAATAAGAGGTAATTGTGACTTTTTACAGTACACTGAAAAAAAAAATCTGCTGGATTAACGTAAAAAACATATGTACATCGGTTGCATGTATTTTTATTATGTTCTCTCAGCGTAATTTATCTCTGTTCATGTTACCAAAGTTATGTTTGTTAAATGAACATGATTTTTTTATGTTGTTTTTATGCTTTTATGCCACGTTGCCTTGTTGATTTAACATGATTTTTGTTAAAATGAAAGCTTTATCCACTATATGCAGTGGTGTTTCATTAAATATATAAAACTATGATAAAATGTACAATAAATCCAGATAAAATTAATAACAGAATAAAAACACTTTGGTAAACAATAAGTATTACATTTGTAAATAAATAATAGCATTTTAGCAACCTCAATATTTTAGATTTTTAAGCAAGGCAATAAACATAAACATTTTTTGGGAAAAAACTGTATTTTTTTAATAGTACACAACAATCCATACAGATTACAAATATACAGAGAAGCAAGTTACAGACGTAGCTCATTTGTTTGAAATGCAGCTGTTAAAATATAATATAACCCCATATAAAAATCTTACACTTCATCTTTTAATTTGCAATTGCGAGTTTATATCCCACAATTCTGGCTTTATAACTCACAATTGTGAATTTATATCTTACAATTCTGACTTTATAACACACAAAAGTTTATATCTCGCAATTCTGTCTTTATTTCTCTCAATTGCCAGATTATATCGCACTATTCTGACTTTTCAAATTGCAATTGCTAGTTTATATCTTGCAATTCTGACTTTATAACTCACAATTGTGAGTTTGTAACTCGCAAATCTGACTTTATAACTCGCAATTGCGAGTTTATATCTTGCTAAACTGACTTCATAACTCGCAATTCTGGCTTTATTACTCACAATTGTGAGTTTTTATGCCACAATTCTGGTATCTCGAGTTTATGTTGCAATTCTGAGATTATTTTTCATAATTGTAAGTTTATATCCCACTATTATGACTTTATAACTTGCAATTTTGAGTTTATATCTCACAATTCTGACTTTATTTCTCGCAATTGCGAGTTTATCTCGCAATTCTGACTTTATTTTTTGTAATAGAGAGTATATATCCCACAATTCTGACTTTTTAATTTGCAATTGTGAGTTTATATTCCACAATTCTGGCTTTATAACTCACAATTGCGAATTTATATCTCTCAATTCTGACTTTATAACTCACAAAAGTTTATATCTCGCAATTCTGTCTTTATTTCTCACAATTGCAAGATTATATCGCATTATTCTGACTTTTCAAATTGCAATTGTGAGTTTAAATCTCACAATCCTGACTATTTCTCACAACCGTGAGTTTATATCCCACTATTCTGACTTTTTAACTCGCAATTGTGAGTTTTTATGCCACAATTCTGGCTTTATAACACAATTGTCAGTTTATATCTCCCAATGCGGACTTTATTTCTCGCAATTGTGAGTTTATATCCCACCATTCTGGTATCTCCAGTTTATGTTGCAATTCTGACATTATTTTTCGTAATTGTAAGGCTATATCCCACTATTATGACTTTATAACTTGCAATTGCGAGTTTAAGTCCCACTATTCTGACGAGTTTATATCCTGCAATTCTGACTTTATAACACAGCTGTGAATTTATCTCGCAATTCTGACTTTATTTTTTATAATAGTGAGTTTATATCCTACTATTCTGACTTTTAACTTACAATTGTGAGTTTATCTCGCAATTCTGACTTTATTTTTTGTAATAGCGAGTTTATATCCCACTATTCTGACTTTTAACTTACAATTGTGAGTTTATATCTCGCAAGTCTGACTTTTTTGCAATTGCAAGTTTGTAGCCCTCCATTCTGACTTTATAACTCACAATTTTTGAGAAAAAATTGTGAGATGTAAACTCGCAATTGGGAGAAAAAAATCGGAATTGTAAGATAAAAAGTCGCAATTAGCTTTTATTCAGTGGCGGAAACGGGCTTCAGACACGTATAACATCAGAACTGTAAGATATAAATTCAGAATTGTGAGAATTCATGAGATTTTTTTTTTTTTTGTTATCCTGTGACAGAAACAAGTCTCAAAAGAAAACATATGTACGATTGCTGTACTCATGCGCTCTGTAGAATGACCGAAGATGTCCATCTAGTGCGTGTTTACATAGAAAAACTATTAAAAAGCAACACAGCAGAACGCAAAAACACCTTCTCTGTGAACTAAACCCTATTTGTCCCATTTAAATGTGTAGAAGCTGAAAGTAGAAACATCAAAACGCGGAGGAAACAGACTTTGCTTACAAAGACAGATGTCAGCATGTCACCTCGCCTGCTTTTGTTGCAAACAGGGCTTTCGTTCCTCAGCGATGTACAGAATGAAGATGAATCCATCTAAATAACACTAGATTATCTAGACATGCAGTCCCCAGCAATTTCTTTTCACTTGCTCCGATTCAATAAAAATTGTCAGGTGAATGTTTATTACTGGGTGTCGAGAGGCCATTTTCAGGAAAAAGACTCAACCCGTGAGTGAGGGTTTGTGGAGCCTGACATAAATGTGATATAGGAGTTGAAATTTCTTTCAATTCCTCCACTTACAGCAATTAGCCTAAGGAGCTGATCTCTCTCTGGTGTCTGCCACTTACATTAGTATACCTGACAGACCTCGAATCCTACTCGAAAACAATACAAATGAAGAATTTGTCATTTTAGGGTCATCCCATGACCACATGTCCTGTCTTGGGGTTCCTCAAAGCATCAACACCAAAGCCTTAGAGACCTATTATGAGCAGGCCCTGGACAGAGGTTTTGCTTCCAGCACTTTCCTGACGAAATGCCACATGTTTTATGGGAAGTAACTCTATGGTGGACAGGGTCATAATGAGCCCGCGGAGAACCAGGCATCTGTCATTGCTGGGCTTGTATGTGCGTATGTATGTGGCAAATATGAAAGAGAGACTAAAGAGAGAGACGGAATGAGAAATAAGAAAGAGACCGAGATACAAGACTCCTGTGGTCACTAAAATTCAGCAGTCAGATGATACAGACACACGTTACGTCTATAAATAGGGAAGTTCTTGGCCTTGAGAAAATATAATACGTGCAGAATGAACTGTTTTGTTTAGTGCTGGCATTAGTAAAGCCCATTCATATCATGGGTTATTGATTTGAGCACTTATTTTATAAAAAATAGTTTTATGAAAGACGTTTTAAAAGAAAAATTATGAATGGTTCTTACCTGTGCAAAACTTGCCGCCACAGTGCCATAGGGTGTTATGTTTACTGGCTATAGTCTCAATGATAGAAAAGTAACATGAACACCACAAACAGTTGAAGTGTATGTAGTTTAAATAAAAAACTAAATGAAATCCTCTGTCATCCTTTTAAGCTTTCAAAGCCCCAAATGATATGTGAGCCATAAGGCTGTAACCACTATACTGTTCAGATCAATCTCTGACTTCCAAGCTGTTAGTGGCTAACATGGAGGATTCCCAGAGCAGACTGGGTAGACAAGCTGGAGACAAGTGGCTTGACTGAATTTTAAAGGGATAGCTGACCTTAAAATTAATTTTTTAATTCTGTTATCATTAAAGATATTATTATAGTTAAATCTAAGAGCATGGAAGAAACAGAAATCTTAGCTTTAAATAAAATAAATGTGAAATAATATAGAATGTGAAAAAACATACACTTATTTTATTTCAGGCAACATTTTTAATGTTTGAACTTGAAAAAGGCCATAAAAAACATTTCTTGAATAAAGTTGAGTGTTCTTGAATAAAGTTAAATATTTTTTTAAAATTACTTAAATTTACTTTTTTCAGGTAAAATTTTTAATTTTGGATACTAACCTAAAACTAAAACTAAAACAAATAAATATAAAAAATGTAGACAAAGCTAAAACTAAGACTATAAAACATTTTCATTACTTAATAGTAAAACTAATTAATAAAATAAAGTTTAACTGAAATAAAATATTTAAAACTTAAATAATTTCTATTTCAGACAAAAATTCTAATTTTTGAGCTTTAACTAAAAAAACAAAAAACATAAATAAAAAATTTATAAACAAAATCAAAACTAAAGCTATAAAAACAGATATAAATAAATAAATAAAATAATTAACAACTTAAATTTATTTTATTTTAGGCAAGATTTTAAAATTTTGAACTTGAACTAAACTCAAACTAAATAAATTATAACTAATAAATAAAAATGTATAAAATTATATAGACAAAGCTAAAACTAAGAGAAGAGAAACACTTTCATTTCTTGCAATAAAATAAACGTTGAAATAAACTGAAATACAATATTTTAAAACTTAATTAAATTTTATTTCAGTACGAAAATAACTAACTAAATAAACTAAAACTAAGAAATAAAAATTAATAAAACCATATAGACAAAACTAAAACTCAGACCATTAACTTTTATTTTCTTAAAATTTAGGGTTTTGAGGGATGTTACTGAATTTTGTGTGTTTACTTTGAATTAGCTTTTGTATGTAAATGTTTTTATTTATTTTACTTCTTCTTTGTACAGCACCTGGGCAACAGTAATTGTATTATTGTGTGCTTTATAAGTGAAATAAACAGAAACAGAAACAAAAATAAAATAAAAGTTAACTGTAATTGTCACACCCCTGAACTCTTTGTATTGGTTTTTCCTTTTTGTGCCCATATATGGTTTTCCTGTTCTGCCCTCGTTATGTCATTATGAGTTAACTTTGTATCACCTGTGTCTTAATTAAGTTCATTGTAAACACCTGCCTTTATAAGTTGGTTTCAGTTCAGCATTTGTCGTCCGGTCTTGTTTATGTAAACGTGTGTTCCTGCCCTACTTGTGGATTTACCCATTTGGAATATATTAAAGACTTTTGATTTCACCTACGTTTTCGTGCTTATCCTTTACATGTAGTTGTGACAGAAGACCAGACCATATAAAGTAAAGCAGCGTTTTTACCCCGCGTTTTGTTTTTTCGTTTTGCTCTGTGTTTTATTTTTTTGTTATTGTTATGAATGACCCTGCTGTCCTCATCCTCCTGCTGGAGCAGGGGAAATGCTCTCTTGAGGACCACACCACGGACTTTGTGTTTCTGGCCAACTACATGCACTACCTGGATAACTGCCTCTGCTCTTTCTATTTTGTTGGACTGAACACCACCACACGAGCGCAGTTGTCCGGGGATGGTCCTCGAGAGAGACTCACCGTTTTCATCGAGTGGATGCTGGTGTCCTGCAATTCACATCTGACTGTGAACATCGTGGAAGATGACACAACCCCCACTCTGGACCCAGAGCCCAGCCCACCATCACCCCACTGCACGGAGCCAAGGCCCCAGCCCACCGCAGACGGAGAGCCAAAGCCCGCCACGACACATGAGCCATCGCAAAAGAGATCAGGTGCGTGAGCCAGCAACGAAGCCCGCTGCGGAGGAGATCAGAGTGGGGCATGAGGGCTCGTAAGGAGGCATTGCCACTGGGGGTGAGCAAACACTGGACCCTGAAGATTTAATTGACTTCGTTTGTGAGTTACCAATCCTTCTTCTGTCATTATCTGAACTATTGAACTGGGAAGAAATCCCACCCAACCTCCCTCTCCCACCGCCTCTCATTGACCTGTTCCCTGCCTCAATGCCTATTCTGCTGGATCCTGTCATCCCCTCTACTCACCCTCAGCCCACTATCTGTGGCGTGGGCTTGCCGCTGGTCTGCCCATCTTCAGCTCCATTGGCGTCTGCCTCAGTCCTGCGACCCAGCGGTTCCACCATGGCTTCCAGCTCCTTCATCTCCACCGGAGCCTGTCACCGGCTCCGTTGGGCTCCTCCCTCCCTCCAGACTCCACCTCAGTCCTCCGACCCAGTGGCTCCACCATGGCTTCCAGCTCCCTCATCTCCACCGGAGCCTGTCAGTCCACCAGCTTCACCGGGCTCCCTTGTTCCTCCGGCTCCGCCTTGGTCAGTCGTCCCCCTAACTCCACCTCGGGACTGCACTCCTCCGGCTACACCTTGTTGTTTCGTCCCACCAGCTCCGTTGGGCTCCTCCCTCCCTCCAGCTCCGCTGTCACTCCGGCTCCGCCGCAGACCTCCAGATCTCCATCTCCACCTTGATCGCCTAAGCCTTGTACCGATCCTCTGTGTCGCCTGCCTCTCCATCTCTGCCTCGGGCTCCACTTGCTCTGCCGCCGTCGGTCGGCCCCCTGGAGTCGTCAGCCCTTCCTCCACCATGGCTCCTCCCTCCATCGGCTCCGCCATGGGTCATCATCATCATGGCTGCCGCCTGGATCTCGCCTGGCTCCTCCTGCTCCAAGTCCCTCCTGTCTTCTCCCTGGCTCGTCCCTTTGTCTGATTTGCCCTGGACCCTTCTCTCTCCTCTTTTGCTCCTCCCATCATCACCTCCTTGGACCTTGTTTATCGTCCTCCTCCCGGGAGTCCGTCCTCCACCAGAGCCTCCACCAGCACTGACTTCCTGCCAGCTTATCGCCATCTCTTGTCACCATCCTACATCCACTCCTAAGTACCCCTCCGTCCCTCCCTTTTTTCTTTTTCTCTACAGTGCGAGGTTGTGCCTTCCAGGAGGGGGGCGAACTGTCACACCCCTGAACTCTTTGTATTGGTTTTTCCCTCTTGTGCCCATATATGGTTTTCCTGTTCTGCCCTCATTATGTCATTATGAGTTAACCTTGTATCACCTGTGTCTTAAGTTCATCGTAATCACCTGTCTTTATAAGTTGGTTTCAGTTCAGTGTTTGTCGTCTGGTCTCGTCTGTGTACGTGTGTTCCTGCTTGTGGATCTACCCGTTTGGAATATATTAAAGACTTTTGACTTATCCTTCACATGTAGTTGTGACAGAAAGAAACTTTTCTTAATTTGATATCAGGCAACATTTCTCATTTTGGAACTTACTAAAATAACTTAAAACTAAATGAACTAAAACTAAGTAGAAACTAATAAAACTAAACAAACATATTTTAAATAAATAATACAAATGACAAAAACAACAAAATTACTAAAACTTCAAGTAAAAGTAAAGCGGAAGCATAAAATATATATATAAAAAAAATACATATATATATATATATATATATATATATTAACAAAAATTGTGATGCAGTGTATCAGTGATCCTAAAATAACACTGAAACACACACACTTTTTTTTTTTTTTTTTTTTTTTGTGTGTGTGTGACTGTAGAAAGTAACTTTTGTCCCCCATGCAGTAAAATGGGCTTCACAGTGCAAATCCAAATCCCTGTGACACCATAATTAAACTATGAAATTACACGTTCTGCTCATGGTTTGTTCCACTGGCACTAATTAGGACTTCCTTTTTCATGGCGCAATGAAAGCAGTGAGTTGCATTTGTAATATTTATTTAGTTTGTCAAATTCATTTGAATCAATGTGTTATTATCTGCTGCATCAGAGCCATTTTGGAAGGAAGGTGTGATAATGACCCATTTCATGCAGACTAGGCTTTTGTGCGGCCGCAGTATCTTTAGACACGTCAACCAGGGAATTATTTCCCTTGGCTGTTTTTATACCCCACAGCTATTTTTGTAAAACATATCATTTGTGTAACGGACAATATATCTGAGAACCGTTTAGCTTCACAAAATAAGATATGGTCTGGATGAACAATTCTGAACATATGAAAGTCAAAACGTTAATAAAGGAGAGAGAAATGTCAACAACACTTCACAGATGTAAGCAGGAATAGTAAGCAGTATGTTAATTCTGGCAGCCATTTGACCTGTTTCCATATAATAAATGCTAATTTGCAGCTACTAATTAACAATAAAATGGTGTACTTTATTTAAACAATGAAGTTTGAGGGTGTTTAATCAGCCACACTTGAGCTCAGGACACAAACGTGGTTGGAAAAGGTGGAAGAACTAGTTTAAATGGTTTTCTGTCATTGATGGCACGTGGAGCGAAGTCTGCCAGTTCTTATGTTCAGTTCTTTGATAATTATATACAATTACGCAGGGCATAATTAAATTCATCATTATCTCAAGTACAATGCGGTAACAAGAGAGCAGAATGAGAAAATGTTTGATTGTGATAATTACTAAAATTATTACATGAAGACACCCCCTCGTAATTCAGAAATACTTCATTCCCGACCAGGAGGCCACACGCAGCCTTGAAATATAGTTAACAACAAAGTTAGGGGACAGAGAAAGAAAACAGCGTTCAAAAACATTCACTTTTATTTACCAAGAAGACTTCCCTGCAGTTATATAATAATGAGTTCACACTGTGTGTGACTGGATCATAAAAAGATTTATATCATAATCAGGGCTAGACAGAAACTTGAAACACACCATCTATCCAATGCATTAATGTGCATTTTTGAACACTTTAGCTCTATAGCTATAATACTTTACTTGTCAACATAATATTTATCTTTTAATGATTATAATGATTATATGTAATGATTATAATTGAGAAAGCCTAGCCTGAAAGTTTGAAGCAGTTGTAAAAGCTTGAAGTTTGAACATTTAGATTAGACAGATGATAGCATACTTTTAGCATGATTTAGAACATTGTTTAAATAATTTAACATGTTGCCAGCATGTTTTAGAATGATTAACACGTTTTAAACATGATTAGCATACTGCAAGCATGTTTCTAGCAAGAATAGCTTGTTGATAATGTTTTTATCATGATTAGCATACTGTTAGCATTGTGCTAGTATGTTTTTAGCATGATTATCACGTTCTTAGAATTATGCATGCACATTTCTAGCATTATTAGCATGTTTTAACATGATTAACATGTTGTTTATACATTGCTAACATGTTTATAGAATGGTTAGCATGTTTTAACATGACTAACATGTTGCTAGCATGTTTTTAACATGATTAGCATGTTGTTAGCATTGTGCTAGCATGTTTCTAGCAGCGTGTTGTTAGCACTCGTATGTATTTAGCATGATTAGCATGTTGCTAAAATGTTTCAAGCATGATTAACATGTTGCTAGCATGTTTTAGCATGATTAGCATGTTGTTAACATGTTTTAACAAAACTAGCATGTTGTTAGCATGTCGATAAAATGTTCCAAGCATGATTAACATGCTGCTAGCATGTGTTAGCATGATACACATGTTGTTAAAATGTTTTAGCAAGACTAGCATGTTGCTAGCATGATTTAGCATGATGTTAACATGTTTCTAGCGAGAATACCTTATTATGTGATTAGCATGTTGGTAACATGTTTTCATGAGTAGCACTATGTTACAATCGTGCTAGCATGTTTCTGGCATAATTAGCATGTTTTAACATGATTAACATATTGTTAACATGTTGCTGACACATTTTAAAATTATTAGCATGTTGCTAGCATGTTTTAACATGACAATCATGTTTCTAGCATGCTTTTAACATTATTAGTATGTTGTTAGCTTTGTGCTAGCATGTTTCTAGCATGATTAACATGTTAACATGCTTTAGCACGTTTCTAGGAACAATTTAGCGTGTTATCATCATGATTAGCATGTTGTTAACACATTGCTATCATGTTTATAGCATGGCCAGCAAGTTGCTAGCATACTTTAACATGATTAACATGTTGCTAGCATGTTTCAGTGTGACTAACATGTTGTTAGCATGATTAGCATGTTATTAGCATGTTTTAACATGTTATTTGCATGTCATTAAGATGTTGTTAGCACATTTTAACATGATTGACATGTTGCTAGCATGTTGTAGCATGATTTGCATGCTGCTAACATGTTTTAGCATGTTGTTAACATTGTGCTACCATGTTTCTATCATGATTAACATGTTGTTGACATAGTGTAGCAACATTGCTGGCACGTTTTAGCATGATTAACATGTTAGCATGACGTTAACATGTTTTGACATATTAGCATGTTATTAGCATGTCATTAACATGTTGCTACCATATTTTAACATGATTATCCTGTTGCTAGTATGTTTTTAGAGTGATAAGCATTTGGTAACATTGTAAAATTGCAAGCATGTTTTAGCATGATTAGCGTGTTGTCCGCATTTAGCATGTTTAGCATTGAGCATGTTTCAGCTGATTTAGCAAAAAATTAAAAAAAATAATATTTATTTTTAACTAGGAAGAAAACATACAAAATCCAGCTGTAATTTTCTGCAAATACATTGTTTAAATGCAAAACATTTAAATATACATAAAACCACACTGAAACCTATGTATAACTAGTCTGAAACCACGCTGACATTTTGGGATTTGAATTCTAATTTAAACCTGGTGATAAAGTTGGTTTCAAAATGTTTGCAAATGTGAAACAGTATGATGTACAATAAATATTTAAGATTCAATGGCAAAGAATCTGGATGCAAGCTGCACTAAAATCTCATGAGCTTTACAATGAGCACAACAGCTGTTATGTTAAGCATTATATAATTTGTGTTAATGATGATGTACTGTACATAAAGCTCTGCAGCCTGCATAAATATATATTCCAGTTGTTTCGTGGTCCCTGATGATTCCCCAGTCCTTTCATCATAAGTGTAATTGATAGGCTTCCCCCTAACCAGAGGCACTCAGGAGATTTCCAAAAATCCTTTATAAGCCAACCCCTAAAATACAGCTTCATTCATATTTTATACAAGCTAAAAGTTTAACCGCTGCAAAATGTATAAGTCTTCACCCCATTCAGCTGAATTATTGATGTTACTTAAGCCAGCAGAGGCAAACTCATCACATTGACCCTGCAACAATGTAAAGCTGACTGCTGTTATGACCTTCACATCATAAACTGGTTTTCCAAGAACACTATAATCAATAAGTCAAGGTATTTTTAAACATATGTTTAAACATAGCAATTAGAGGTTTATCTGTACTGATATTCCTTTTTGTGAGTTTGTTTAAAATCCTAAGCCTCAAGTAGGCTATTAAACATTAATTCAATTAGCCAAAGTCTCTTAAAGGAATAGTTCACACAGAAATGAAAATTTGCTTAACATTTACTCACCCTGAAGTCATCTAAGATCATCAGAACAGATTTGAAGAAATTCAGCATTACATCACTTGCTCACCAACAGATCCTCGGCAGTGAATGGGTGCCGTCAGAATAAGAGTCCAAACAGCTGATAAAAACATAACTCCACAAGTAATCCACACGACTCCAGTCCATCAGTTAACGTCTTGTAAAGTGAAAAGCTGCATGTTTGTAAAAAAAAAAAAAAACATCCATCATTAAGCCATTTTTAACTTCACTCCGTTGCTTCTGGACATAATATGAGTCCTCTATCCATAATATTTCTTTCTTCAGTGAAATTAGTCTTCCAGGAAAGTTTGGCTTATAAAAGGTTGCCATTAAAATCTAGACTTACCTTAACTTTTTTGCAAGCACTTGTATTTTCTTCAGGAAATGCAAATGAACTCATGCAAGAGAATATCAGCATTGGGATTTAGATTCAAATGTACAGTCAAAGCTGTCTCAAAAGACAACACACAAAGCTGTTTTAATTTGCTTGTTATAATTTCTTGTTGCAACATCCCTTAACAGCTGTTAAATCTTACACTGAAGCATACATAACCCATCAGGTTCAACTGATGCATGGCAATACTGCGTTACTTTTTGTTTGTTGTTAGGCATCACTCTGCAATACTCGATTCTGATTGGTCTATCGTCCCATCCTATGGGACAATGTTTCCTAGTCAACTCATCCGGTAAAAAAGCTGGAATACACTAAACGACTTTTAAAGATTTTAAAACACTAGGCATCATTCACTTGTCAACTTTGTAAATGGTTACAGAGAAAAACACTAACTCAGCTAACAAAAAGAACATTTAAGAATTTAAGAACATTTAAGAACATTTTTCCAAATGTTCACATTAAAGGAGAAGTTCACTTTCAGAACAAAAATTTACAGATAATTTACTCACCCCCATGTCATCTCAGATGTTCATGTCTTTCTTTCTTTAGTCAAAAAGAAATTATGTTTCTTGAGAAAATCATTTCAGGATTTTTCTCCATATAGTGAACTTCAATGGTGCCAAGTTTGAACTTCCAAAATGCAGTTTAAACTTCAAAATCGTCTTACATCACTGCAGAAGTACTGACCCAGTGTTTACAAAGTGAACATGCAAAGATCAAATACCCTTTACAAAAAAGGTAAAACAGCAATGTAGGGCGATTTTGAAGATGAAGAAGAAAATAAGATGGGAGTCTTTCGACATACCCTAACTGTATTGACCTGGATTACACAGACGAGACAAGATGAGCATTTGAGGACAGAAAGTATATAAATTGTCAATTTGTTTAAAAAAATACCAATCATTTTGCTAGATAAGGCCCTTCTTCCTTGGCTGGGATCGTTTAAAGCCATTTGAAGCTGCATTTAAACTGCATTTTGGAAGTTCAAATTTGGGGGCACCATTGAAGTCCACTATGGAGAAAATACCTGAAATGTTTTCCTCAAAAAACATAATTTCTTTACAACTGAAGAAAGAAAGACATGAACATCTTGGATGATAAAGGGGTGAGTAAATTATCTGTACATTTGTGTTCTGGAAGTGAACTATTCCTTTAAATTATGAAAATGTTATCTATGAATGTTCTCTAAATGTTTAAAATGTCCAGTTTTTTATGTTTAAATTTTTTTTTTTTATTGATTATGCAAAAGCTTTAAAGCCTTGGTACCCTCACGAACAGACATGAAGACTGACACAGAAGAGAAAAATTTGTTGAAGAAAGTCGTTATTTTTGTTTCTTTGCACACAAAAATGTATTCTCATAGTTTCATAACATTACGGTTGAAGCACAGATGTCTCTGTTACGTGGAGTGAACGACGGGAGGCGAGCGGATCCATGTGCGAGCTTTTATTAATTAGACGTGACAAAGACATGGTCGTACAGGCAGAGTCCAACAGGAGCAAACGGGAACAATACAGGCAAAACGTAGAGAATAAACCAATAAACAAGAGCGATAATCCACAAGGCAGGCGGCTAGACAGACGAAAACGAGAAAACCAGGCGAGAGATCAAAACCAGGAACGAGGAATACCAAAATATAATAACAATACAACAATTCAACCATCCGTGACGTAAGCTGGGGAAGTCCGGGCTTTATAGGAAGCCTGATTGGTCACGGGGGCTGACGCAA
>JAHKKF010527300.1:21960-44485 GCA_019740295.1 Labeo calbasu
AATAATAATAATAATAATAATAATAATAATAATAATAAATGTTTTTGAGCAGCAAATCAGAATATTAGAATGATTTCTGAAGGATCATGTGACTGGAGCAATGATGCTAAAAATTTAACTTTGAAATCACAGAAATACATGAAAATAGATATTACATAAAATAGATTTATTACATAAAATACATGAAAATAGAAAACAGTTATTTTAAATAGTAAAAATATTTCATATTTAAAAAACATTAAAAATCTTACTGTTACTTTTGACTGGTAGTGTACATTTGCAATGTTGTCATTGTTATGTGATTTACAGCATCAGTTGCATTGCTTCACTGCCATTCACAAGTCTCCCTTAAGGCCTCATTGCGCATTTCTGAATTTCAGCAGAAGTTGTACTTTCCAGATAATGTTTGCCTACTATTTTATAAATACTATGAATTCAGACAGACTACCATTTTTATACACAGTTTCTCACCTTTTATATAGTAGGGAAGTAGACATATTTGGGCTCAGAGTATTTCTGTGGTGTTTTCAAAACATTTCTTTGTTTGTTTGAGAATTCCGCCTAGCTCAGCATAGCAACACTGGCTTAACCAATGACGTTGGTTTGGGGGCGGGGCTATCGGTTTGTTTGACCAACAGCAGATGAGGGAGCTCAGGAAACCTGTTTGAAAACAGTTAATGCTTTATGTGCCACAGAAATGACAAACTTCACATTTAAATAAAAAAAGACCAAGGCTGATTTTATACCTCACATCTCCTTTTCAAGCAAGGTTCCTCTCGTTTTAGGGTTGCCTGAGGTGATCTCTTCTTGGGGAACTAAAGCTCTGATAACCCACAGAGAGAGTCAGTATCAAACAACCGAAATCTGGTTATGGACCACATCTTAATAATGAACAGTTTCTTAATTTGGGAACATCTTTTACGCTCAAGCATATGTTTCAGAAACGATTCACTGAATTTACATTCCATAGAAACTGTGTTGCGTTATTTATTTTTTATTTTTTGGGAAGTCCATTGATGGTTGGAGAAATACACAGTGCTCTAAAAAAATCCATATGTGGTCTGTTACAAAGCGATTGTCGTATATGAACATATTAAGCTTTAAAACAGCTTCCATTTGTCTTACCTTAGGCGAGAATTGACCTCTTTATCTCATCTGCCATTCCGTCTGTCTTCCTCTCTATGGTATTGAAATGCATGAGCTCATTCAAGCCCCTTTTAATGTAAAGATCATCTGTAGTCTATAGCGCTCAGGAGCTTGAAAGGTCCATGGGTCTTCATTTCTCTTCCAATTCTTCTGAGTGCTTTGTGGTAAAAGGTTACACAGGTTTGAATGACGGAGAGAGAAGCACAAAAAAGTTCCTTCAAGGCCAAAGTCTGCAAAAAGATACTCATCAGTCTTAAAACACAAAAGTCATCAGTTGTACAAGAAAAGACTTTGTGCAAGATTTATCTGAACTGAAGCTCTTAACATAATTATTTGAAACATTTTGGAAGCCTGAAGCATCAGCAAAAGATAAACTGCTATAAAGATGAATGATGTGTTATATTAGAACGATGTTCACCCAATCAAAACTGGCCAAAAGTTTCAAACAAATATTAGGATTCATTAGCATTCAGAAACACCATAGAGAGTTACAGTACTGAATACATATCAGTGAATAAGTTCTGTATGAGTGAATCTAATACTTGTGTTGCATTAATGAGGATAAAATCTGCTCAAGTCTTTCAATGAAAAGAAAAGACACATCATCATCTCACACATTCTGCATTTGCTGTGTAATTTTAGGCCAGTATAACAGGTTACAGTATTCACACTGAACATGTGAGCAGTGTGGTGCTGCTTCCTAGAACATTTTCAGAAGTTGACAATGAATGTGTTGAAATGAACCATGAACCATACGGTATGTTATGTAAAACTAATACTTGAGTATTTTACTATCAAAACTCTTTCAAACTCATTAGAATTGTTTCATCACTGCCTAATAAAATGGCAACATTAAAAAACAATCTTAGGGTATGAGCCAAAACACGCTTTTGTGTTTGTCCCTTTAAATGCAAATGAGTTGGTGCTCCCACCCCCTTTCAGAAAAGGGCGGAGTTTCAAGAGCTGGCAAAAACAAAACAGGACAATCTAATGCACTGAAAATGTCAGAAACTCTCAGTAGCTGTATTCAGCCATATATGTTCGGAACTGGTTTAAAAGTCTGTCATTTGACAACAACAAATGGTGCTAATATACACACAGTGTGATACAATACTACCAAAAAATTTGAATCCTCCCCTTTAACTCCATACCGAAATCCCAGATAGCCAAACAATGAAAATATACATATAAATAAATAAGTAGAAAAATTATTTGTGTTTGGGACACTGTGAACACGGAGACTGTGTACACCGTAAGTTTGAAAACGTTTAGCTTAAATGTTTAATATGAATAAACAGTGCTCATAAACGGCTGTTGAGATAGTATTCCCAAGTTAAAAAAGCTGAGGCTTGAACTCGGAAACAGCATTTGTTGGTGCGTTCATGGACGCATCATCACTTAACAAGCGAATAAAAATACTAACATTGCTGGTCTCATGGTGCCTTTGTGTGCTATCAAAAACTTTAGAAGTCCCACTTGTGATTACGAGCTTCACAAATTCAAGCGTTCAACTTCACATTGCTTTCATATGCAGTTTTTAAGTACCATGTTCCTATTTACGATCTTTCTGGTCAGATGTCATGCAGAACATTGGCTAAACATCTGATGCATACGACACACTTAGCTGGAAACACTTCGGGAGTTTCAAAGTCGTCATCGGATTGGTTAGATTATACTGGATTTCCGGGAGACGTTTGTGTCGTGTTCTTTAATGTTCCACCTGGAAACAAAAATGGCGTGACGCCAAACCCCCTCACGAAAGAAGAAAGCCGTCATGTTTACAACTGTGACAACGAGCGCTTATCAGGATCAACTAAACACTGGATTTTTAAAAGTATGTGAAAAGTTTAATGTAAAATATGTCAGAGAGTTTTACACACCAGTCTGTTATTGTGGTGACATTTACTGCACATGATGCAGTACAAAATGAAACGTGATTGGTTGCTGCACCTGTCAGTCATATGGCCTCTTGGGCGGGCCTTGGCCATTCAAAGTGGCCAAAGTTCCCAGACCTTCTGCTGTCAGTCTGAAGGTCAGGCTACGCGGGAAACCGCAGACTTGGGCTGTGTCTATGCTAGTAGATCGTCACAAATTGGCGGATTTCTCCCTATGCTGACGTCAACCAGAAATCTGCGTGTTCATAGAGACTATTTATGATTTATTGGGATTATTTAAAAAAAATGAGAGAGTGGATTTTTACCATTATAGGCTGGTTGTGACCAACACAACTGTGTTCAAACACCTTATAAAAGTAATTTTTGAACAACAGGTCCAAAAATGAAACCCAGTTGTTGCAAAAGGGGTCATTGGATGCCCATTTTCCACAAGTTGATATGATTCTTTAGGGTCTTGATGAAAAGTCTGTAATATAGGTAAAAATTCTCAATGGTTGTGCAAAACAACACCCTTTTTACCTTGCCAAAATCAGCTCTGCAAAAATCATCCTGTTCTGGTCGAGATTGCTTTAAATGTTAATGAGCTCTGCTAGCCCCGCCCCTCTCTTCTCTCTGTGGAGTGACAAGCATGTTTACTTAGGCCGCATTTAGCTGCGTTCAGCCGCTAAACTCACTAACTAGCACGTTATTAGGACAGGTGATTGCAGAGGTTCATAAAAAAAAAAACCTTATACTCACTTCTGCTGTAGGTGAATCACGAATGATTTGCGCGAACACAGATGTATTTATGTAGATCGGGTGGTGGATTCCCTTCACAAACAAACTTAATCCACTGCACCTTCAGCAGCTCAGATGTCGGGAGTAAATGACGACCACTATGTTCATTGTTACATCCAGCAACACAACACCTCAATCGTTCACTCTGAGATATTCTTGTCTAACTTACATCCCTGCTCCGGCATCGAAACAATGGAGGTCGGACTGTGACAGCTGATCTGAGGTAAAACGCTCATGTCAATCAACTATTGTGGGAGCGGCCTCTGTCTGCGTGACGCCACACCGACAGGCATCTGAGAATGGCTCAATTTGAAAAAGGGGATATTATTTTTACAGATTACTTAAAAAACACTGCATGGATTTTTATCATTATAGGGTAGATCTGTACATACACTACCAACACACATTAATGTTTGCATCCGATGACCCCTTTAAGGAAAAAAAAGTTTTGAATAGTCACAGTTTAACTTCTAACCAATAGGTGGTGCTATGACTGAATTGATAGGGTATTGGACAGAGCATTGTGACAATATACAAAAAGTTTTGTGTCAATAAACCCAGTTGTTGCAATGTTTCAGCCTCAGATCAAATACATTTTCAATTTATAATATCAAAAGGCTATAATAATGTTCAACCAGCAGTCTGAAAATGAACTGAGGAATCTAGTAAAGGTCTACTAAACAACAACAGTAAAAAACCCTCCAAAACAATAATAACAAAACCTTCTGTGCGTGGCTTCAAAAAAGAAGAGATCCTGAACAGGTGGAAAACATTGTTTAATCCTTGATATCATTAATATTAGGTGCCTAGACCAGGATTCTTCAGTCGAGCAACAATAACTTTGAGCGCCTCATAACTTACTCGCTTTAAGATCAAAGCCGCTTTTCACCATTATAGATGCAAATTGATTAAATTATGCTGGCTAGCTTTCAAATTCCGTGAAGGTTAGAAGGATCGTTTTTAGAAAACGGAGGGAAAAAAAGAGAAAGACACATTCTCCTGCTTCTCACATGAGTAGTCTTCTTGCTCCTCAGAGATAAAGCGCTCTTCATATAAACAGTTTTCCTCTCTTTACTCCATAAACCACTTTTAACATCATATACTTGCCGCTCAAGGGACTCTCACTGGCCAATATAAGACGGATACAGCGTGCACTTCAAGAATTCCTCACAGTCTGGTTAATGAACCCTCATGCTCTGTGGGACATCCTGTTTTAGAATTTCAAAATTTAATTTAGTGTTTTATGGGAACACTGTTTCACCTCCAGAATTTCTCCTTAAAACAGCGTGAGGGTTTAAAACAGCATGAGAAAGCAAATATTTGTCACAAAATTTGGAATTAAAGTTCAGATAACTCAAGTTTGATTGGCCAGTTGCTGACTGGACCTTGTGATTGGTTGAGGTAGTTGCTGAGTAAAGATTTCCTGCCCTACCTGAGCAGCTGTTCAAATGAGACGTTTATAAACAATGATATCTAATGTTCTTTCCAATATTGTCTCATTTGTGTCTTTTTCATAATCAATTAGGAGGAAGATCTAAGCAAGGCTAAATTAAACAGAGATCTCCATTATGTCTACTGAGATGAGCAGTAAAATTTTGTTGTGTCCATTTAGACACAATATGTTTGTTTGGAGGTACAGAAATGTGCCTTCAAATTACATAAACTGCTGTTTATACAGAAATATTAGGGTTTATATTAACAGTTTCCTGTGTGGATTCAGGATGTTTTGACATGAAGGAAGAAATTATCACTCCAATCTAGTTCATGACATTCTCTGCTGCCAGTTTCATGCATACCTCCCCAGCTGTCCTCTCCTCGACACACACATCCTGCTCTCTTGAAGTCCAGCTGTTTGTCCAATTTGTCTCCCTCTCTGCCACTGTTTTGGGCCTCGTTACCCTCTCGTCTGGCAGGAAGTGAGCACGGTTTTGAAAGATTATCCAGCCTGATGCTGTTCTTGAGACCCTCCTGCGATCACAGACATGACAAGAATGAAAAATGTAACTGCGGTTTTTGACCAGCTCTAATTACCAGTGAAGAAAATACAGAACAAAACTGTAATTTTTGCTAACGCATACGGTGTAGATTTTAGCGCACTGCTATAAGGTTGCTGATGTGTTCAATGTAGATGTTATTACATTGCTTTGAGGTTGCTAACACGTTTAGTGTAGATTTTAGCTTGTGGCTATGAAGTGGCTAATGTGTTCAATGTAGATTTTTAACATGTTGTTATGAGGTTGGTGACATGTTCAGTGTTGATTTTAGCATGTGGGTATAAAGTGACTGAGTTTAGTGTAGATTTTAGCATACAATGTATATTTTTAAAACATTGCTATGAGTTTGCTAATGTGTTTGGAGTAGATTTTTAGCATGTTGTTATGAGGTTACTACCGTGTTCAGTGTAAATTTTAGCATGAGCATGTGGCTATGCAATGACTAATGTGTTTGATGTCAATTTTAGCATGTGACTAAGACATGGCTAATGTGTTCAGTCTACATATGTAACATTTTGTGACATTGTTAATGTGTTCAGTGTAGATTTTAGCTTGTTAACATGGTCAGCATAGTTTTTTAGTATGTTGTTTTGAGTTTGATAATGTTTTCAGAGTAGATTTGAGCATGTGGCTGTTATGTGACTAATGTGTTCAATGTAAACTTTAGCATGTGGCTAAGATGTAGCTCATTTGTTTAGTGTACACATTTCAGTGTCAGCATAGATTTTTAGTATGTTGTTAAGAGTTTAATAATGTTTTAAGAGTACCATTGTTTCGATGCTGGAGCAGGGATGTAAGTTAGACAAGAATATCTCCGATTGAGCGATTGAGGTGTTGTGTTGCTGGATGTAAAAATCAACATAGTGATCGTCATTTACTCCTGACATCTGAGCCGCTGAAGATACAGTGGATTAAGTTTGTTTGTGAAGGGAATGCACCTCCCGATCTACATAAATGCATCTATGTTCGGACAAATCATTCGTGATCCAGCTTCACCTACAGCAGAAGTAAGTATAAGTTTTTTTTTATGAATCTCTGCAATCACCTTTCGTAATAAAGTGCTAGTTAGCAAGTTTAGCGGCTAAATGTGGCTAAAGTGAACAGGCTCGTCACTCCACAGAGAGAAGAGAGGGGCGGGGCGAGCAGAGCTCATTAACATTTAAAGCAATCTCGACCAGAACAGGATGATTTTTGCAGAGCTGATTTTGGCAAGATAAAAAGGCTTAGACTTTTCATTAAGACCCTAAAGAATCATATCAACTTGTGGAAAATGGGTATCCGATGACCCTTTTAATGTGTCCATTGTAGATTTTTAGCATTGTACTTTGAGTTTGCTCATGTATTTGAAGTTGATTTTAGCATGTTACAATGAGTTAGCTAATGTGTTCGAAGTATGTTTTAGTATGTTACTATGAGGTTGTTAACCCTGATAGCACACGTACATCTCGAAGACGTCTATTTGATGTCTGCATTAACATCTGCAAGACATCTGCAAGGCGTAGTTTGCTCATCTGCAATACGTCTATAGGACGTTTCCTATCAGATGTCAAATAGACGTCTATTAGATGTCTTTAAGATGTTTATGATTTAGAATGTATGTAAAACTGACATCAACCAGATGTCTGCCAGACGTTTGTACACAGCAGATGCTTTCCTTATCAAGAGATCTTTAACAGACATCTTGCAGACGTACGTGTGCTATCTGGGAATGTGTTCAATTTAGATTTTAGCATGTTATGAGGTGGTGTGTGTAATGTCGATTTTTAACACATTGCTGTGACATTGCTAAGAGTTCAGTGAGGTTGCTAACATGTTCGGAGTAGATTTTAACATATGCTAATGTGTAGATTTTAGCTCTTTGCTATGAGGCGTATATGGTTTAAGCATGTTACTATAAGGTTGTTAATGTTTAGTGCAGATTTGAGCAATTTGCTATGAGGCTGCTAACATGTTCCAAACTAACACTGTTATGAGTTTGCTGAGGTGTTCACATAGTACATTGCTTTTGCTAAGGTGTTAAGAGCAGTTGCTAGGTGGTTGCTAACTGGCCCAAGTCCAAAAAAAAAGTCTTTGATATTTTCTTTTTTTAAAAAATATTGAATCCCACCATGATTGTAAGTTCATGGATGTATTTTTTACCATTTTATCTTCCTAACAGTCACTTATTTTAATGAATTTATATGATTATTTTGATTCAGACATACACATTTAAAACCTACACTCTTTCTTTTCCAGTAAAACAAACCAAAAATATGCACGGCTCATCCAGCACTCAGAGGCATGTCGGCACATCAATATATCTCACCCGAACATCCTGTTTCAATAGAAAATATATCAACACAGTAAAAAACCTGGCTTGTCAAGGCATTCCATGCAATCTTTGATAGCTATCCCAAACCTGCACCATCCAATGGCTTTTATCCTTAACAGCTTATCTGAGCAGTTTTGTCCCTGTACCAAGCACTGAGCTTCACGCTCGCAACGCAGACAGATAAACAAGGTGTCATTCGAACCGCCACATGCCAACTCCCTGTCTTTAGAGGACAATTTGTTATGCTTCTCTACCATTCAGGAGAGAATAAATACTTCATGGAAGCAAAGCCTGATGATCGGGGGTGTGTTCAATGGTAAATAAAACAAGCGAGGCGCGACTGCATACAAACGTGGCCATCTGTTGTTTATCTCATACACAGCTTTTGGCAAATAACGCCTAACATCCACATGTGCTGTTTAGTTGCATCAATGTCAGTGTGCACTAATGCACCATACAGCAGTATAGATCAGGAATCAGTGCTTCGCTGATAGAAACACCTCAAGGGAAATGTTTTGAATTGTTGCTTTGAGCTTATCTGAACTTGGCTTTGTGTAATCACTACTGATTGCATGGTGACAGATGCATTTAGTGAGATGCTGTTTTTATTTAATGCGTTAATTAGGAACATAAGGACAAGATGCTCTTATCATGCCACATTCGTATGTCATGATCTTTCATTTTACGAATTTATGTAGTGTAGCATGAGCTGTCTGCCAGTAGTAATGGCTTAAAGTGCACTTGCTTCGCTCATTAATGGTTTTTGCTAAGGCAAGCATACTTGGGGTGGGGGATTTGAACAAATCTCTTACCATAAGTATTTTGGCCCTCACCGTTGCCATGCCTGATACCTCAAATCATGTAGCTTGTTTAAGGTCTGCTGTTACATGATTAAATTTAACCCTGATTTTTTTTTTTCTAATTTGGCATTCCTGGTCAAAAATGACAGGCCTTTTAAAAATTGTTTGTAAATCTTACCCACCTTATTCTAAGTAAGCTTATGGGCGAGACTTCCATTTCATTAGCCGCTATAGGGAAATAACAAGAAAAATAACAACATGCAGAAAAATGTAAAACAGTTTGCAGTGGATAATACATTCAAATATGGTAAGACACACCAATTGCAATTGTTTTGTACAGCTAAAAATTGCAGGAAGTGGATAAGACTGGAAACCAGACCCATAAAATTTACAAATGGCCGTGTCCACACTTATGGGAAAAATAAGGTGGATATTATGCTATATTATCACAAGGTTTGCATTATGTTTTTAAATTGATTGGTTCTAGGCCTCATTGATCTGAACTTATGCACCTTGGTTTTTGAGTGAAAAACGCATTATTTTTGGATAATTTTGAAGTGCAAACTCAGATTAATGAGGCATATGATCAATCAGTTTCAAAAAGAAATACAAAACCTGTACTAACTGAAAGAAAACAAGACTGAATCCAATATTTGGTAATAATATTGGGTTACACTTTATTTTAAGGTGTCCTTGTTACAGTGTAATTATACATTTAAATACTGAGCAATATTAATTAACTACATAAACTTACTATATGGTTAAGATTAGGATTTGGCTTAGGGTTACTTGCAAGTAATTATGCATAATTAATTGTTATTACAATAGTAATTACATGTAACGTGTAACAAGGACACCTTAAAATAAAGTGTTACCTAATATTGCATAACACAAAATTTATAAGCAATATATTGTAGGCTGGTCATTTTTGACTGGGAACACCACAAGTGTAACTCAAATGATTCATTCATTAATATCATTAATTAGCATTTTCGGGAAAGTCAGAATGTCTGGAATACAACATGGGGGTTAAAAGTTTACCCCCAAATTTAAATTCTGTTAGCTTTTACTCACTGTCATGACTTTTTTCTTCTGCTGAACACAAAAGAAGATATTTTAAAGAATGTTTTACACTGTAAAATGTTTTCACCAGCACTTAAAAACTTATAATTTTAAGTTAAATCAAGTTAAAAGTACAAGTCATTTTAACTCATTACAATAAAATGTTAAAATGACTTGTACTTTTAAGTTGATTTAACATGTGAGTTGAAATGACTTGTACTTTTAAGCAGAATTAACTTAAAATTTTAAGGCAGCTGCTAAACTTAAGTTTTTAAGTTGAAACTAGTAAAAATCTTTTTACGGTGTAACTATTTTTGTCCATAAAACAAAAGTCAACAGAGTCCGAAACAAACAGATTTGTTGAACTTTAAAAATGAAAAATCTGTCATTAATTACTAGAGCCATCACTAATTATTAGTTTTGGTAATTGAGTATTCAGTCGAATATTCTGCCGATTAATTGAGTAATTGAATAATTGTGAGTTTTAAATAGGTTTAATATATCGTGCAGCCTTGGAAAATGATCTAACAATGCGTTTCATGGATTCTTATCTGTGGAATGCACCACTTCTGGTATTTTGCCGGGTACTCGACACAGGCAAATTGCAGTCAAGGATTTTTTTAAATCGAGTACTCAAATTGAGTCAAGGAATTGTGACAGGCCTTTACCCTCATGTTGTTTCAAACCTGTAAAACTTCGTTCATCTTTGGAACACAAATGAAGATATTTTTCGACGAAATCCAAGAGCTTTGTGACCCTGCATAGACAGCAAAGCAACTACAACATTCAAGGCCCAAAAGGGCAGTAAGGACATTAATACTTTCTGTGCACAAAAAAACCCAAATAATGACTTTATTCAACCATTTCTTCTCTTCTGTGTCAGTTATTGATGAGTACCCCATAAAAGCTCTCAGATTTTACCAAAATATCTTATTTTTTATGTTCAATTTATGCTCTGAAGATGAATGAAGGTCTTACGGGTTTGGAACAACATGAGGGTGAGTGATTAATGACAGAAATTTCATTTTTAGGTGAAGTTAAGTTAAAAACTGACAGTTTTCAAAACAGTTTTGTGTTCGACAAATGAAAGTCAGGTTTGAAAGGACATGAGGGTAAGTTAATGATAACAGAATTTTTATTTTTCAATAAACTATCCTTTTTAACATATAGAGGTTCTCAAAACTAACAAACATGCACTAAAAGCCAAAAATCTCCCATTTGGATTTCATGCGCACTTTAATTTTGAAATTAGTCCCAAACATTAGATGTTTTTACCTTCTTGTGACCAAATAACTTCCTGTCCAATTTCCTGCATATGTTGGCCACGTTCAATGCCAACTTCTATTTACTAACTTGAACTGCCATCCAGCCATTTTCGAAAACCAACTTCGAATACTAATCCCCCTGAAGGTTTAGTATATATTGTGTGCACTGCAAGGGCAAAGTTGGCTCAGAATATTTGTTGTGCAACCTTAAAAAGTGTAAAAAAGTCTATGTTGCAGATACAACAAGGCCTTTGTTTACTGTTGCAGGCCCTCAGTGACCACCTGCTTTTATCTTTACGTGTGCAAACAAAGTATAAATCATAACCTCCCTGTCTTACTTTGGATGGCACCAGTGGGTCAAGGGCTGAGTGGTTAGCATGGCCCTGTTAGTCCCTGTGGCTCGTAACTACACTATCTGGCTACAAAGAACATCTTCCTCCATAACAACAAAAAACAAAAAAAAAAGCCAAAACATATTTTTGCACCTTGTTTAATTAATGGGGGAAAAGTACAAAGGCTCCACGGACCACCAAATTTATTTGTCTTTTCAGTACATGATCATTGGCATTCAGTTGGCATTCATTGCCACTTCTTGGCTTTGCGTCTTATGCAACCTCTTGAAATAATCATCACAGCAATGGACCAAATACAAATCTAGCATCTGCCATGAAAATAATTCCAACTGAAAATGTTTGGGTCTCCAACAAAAGAGGTCCTGATCTCCGAAAATTAAAAAGAAAGCTAAACTGAACTCGTATAAAAGCAGAGGAAAGTGAAATATGACCTAGTTCTACTATAAACCAGGTCCGCTTGCTGCATCAGCTTCTTATGCATAACCTAGATTGCATATCCAAAGTCTCCTGCTTTTTCATTTATGGATCAGTAGTGTGTTTATACACTTCAAAGCCAGATGCAAACACCTTAGGTGTGAAGCTAAAGCGAATGTGTCACTGAGCTTAAATAAAAAAAAAAAAAAAATGAACATGCAAATATTTCTACCTCTGCTGATGTTATCCTAGCAGGAGCTAGTATTGGTCATTATATCTATAGGGTCTTCAAAGGCTGAGACTTCATTTCATTCTCCAGCAGGGTGCTTTTATGTCCCACCTCCTTCAGTTCAAAACCTCCCCAAACAGAGTAAGACTTGTGCTTTGATTAAAAGAACTCGAAATAGAGGTAAGGCAATCAAGAAGTATGCTGTCAGTGGGACTGAACAAGAAAAGTGGACCCAGTCAAGTTCACTAACAAGTAAAGAACAGAGTATGCTGTGCTATTGATGTAGAAAACTATACACTAAAAATGCCAGGTTAAAACAACCCAATTTGGGTTATTTGGCAAACCAGCACTGGGTAAATATTAGACAGAACACATGCTGGGTTATTTTGACCCAGAAGTTATCTATTGTTTAAAATGTATTATACTGCTGGCTTAAAATGAACTAAACTAAAACTGAAACTTATGAAAAAGACCCACACAGAATTACTAGAGGCAACAGCAACAATTAAAAGATGAACGTTTATTATTATTATGCAAAAACACATAGACAAAATAAGACAAATTGAATTTATTTGGATGAATGCAGCATAGTTTACGATATTACATACATTTAGACGTGTTTTACAAGCAATTTAGACATAAAAATGTAACATTTAAAAGTAGCATTTTAAATTTAATGTATTGAACTGTTCTCTTTAATCACTTTTTACCGAAATTGCGCTAATTCTCATGCTGGTGTGTTGCCGAAATCTGAGCTGGTTAAGGGCTGCTGTTTGCCAGTGTAACTTCAAACTTTAGACCGCGGCCTCGCGTTTCACCGTGACTGACTAACATATTTTAACATCAAATTAAAATTAACTCAGTACTATAACGAATAAAATCCATGTAACGTTATTTAATGCAAGGCAAAAGGCATTTTCCATCCTGCAAAACAACCGCTGCTGACATATGTTGCGTTGCGTAAAATAATATAATTTACAACACAGTAAACACTTTATAAATTAAATAAAATGTATACAAACCTTTTTTTGCTAAAGAAATGCACCAAATCAGCAGCGCTGAGAACTGCTCTCTCCTAGACAAAGAGGACTCAAAAAGCCCGCACCAAGACTATTATGGCTGCGTCCGAAAGCTAGTCAGCGGACTTGCTGCCTCGCTGCCCTATCAGGCAGTGACTTTGAAGGCAGCAAGGATACATCTATGCTGCCTTCAAAATTAGATCAAAAGAAGGTACCTACGGAGACAGCCTATCCACCCTTTTCCCCACCCTTTTACTTTGAACCGTTTCCTATGCCCCATGAGGCCTTGCGTCAAAAGTGGGAGCGTCTTCCGGTTCAAAGTAAACAAGCAGGATGTGACACTCATTCATTCAACAGTTGACAGGAGTGACGGTGCTTTTCCACTACAGTGTAGCGAGCAGGGCGAAGTGTGCGTTTTCCATTAATTCCTGTCGAAGTTGAGCGTAAATGCTCACGGGGTGCATTATGGGATTGAAAGCGACATGGAGAAAGAGTTGAGAGTGGCTGAAAGTGTCAAAAAGGATGGGCGTCAACCAATCGCTGTAAAAAGTAGACGTATGCTTCTGTGGTTGCGGGCCTGGTGGATTACTAAGCTGAAATCACATATCATTGAAAAAGTCATGCAAAAGTAAATGCACTTTGCATGCTTTCATTATATGCTATGGCGCCCTGGATGGCACCAGTAAAGTATTTAATTAGTAAACCGCCGTAAAAAGAAGGATATAAAACACAAACAGGGTGTGAACATTGTTTTCAGAGGTGTGCTCTGCCCTAAAAGCAGTGGCGTTGTAGCGTTGCCGGCGACACTGAGCGTGGTTTTGACGCTGTAGTGGAAAAGCACCGTGACGGGCAAATGAAGCCTTGTGAAGCACCGAGAATTTCCTCTGACTGTTTGAGGAAAAGATTCAAAGCTTTGAGAGTTTCGAAAACAGCACGATCTGGTGGTTAGTAAAAAAAAAAAGTCAAAAGCCTGTGAAGCTCCGTCGGAAGAAGCATTTACCACAGTTTCCATAGATCGACTACTTATATGCACAAATGAAAGCCTAACCGTGTGTGTGTTTGTTTGTTGAATTTCTGACTCTGATAAATTAATTTACCCATTAAACAGTGCCATTAAATGCCAGTACGAATATCAATGTAGAAGAATAGTGTACACATATATTAATTGCGTATGGCAAATATTTAATTTTCCTGAAATAATTTGTATTCTTCATACTACTTGTATGACCGGGTATTTAAAAATGTAATTATTAAATAAGTCCCAATGAAAATGTACTGGCAAAGTAAGATCTGGGGTTCGAACATTACGACACGCAAAGTGAATCGCGTACATGACTGGACAGAAAGTGAAGCTTCTACGAAAGTGATTTCTACGTTAACAAACCTTGAATCGAGGCTTCATCTGGCATGCCCTTTAACAAGCTCTCATGTCTCAGTTCAAATGTCATTTCACTAGTTGACAGTCATTTAAGATTACCAAACTGTGGGAACACAAATTCAAACAGCATATGTTGTCCCTAAGAACCGTAGTGACATCTCAATGGTATACAATGGTCCAATAAACACTTAGCCTCTTTGCTAATTAGCACACAAAAAAACATTGCTATACTACATCCGCCGCTTCACCAGAATATGTACCCACATACTTTTTTACAGCAACCCCCCCCGGAAACCTGTGGATAGAATGGGGAAAGATGCAATGCTCATTATGGCCGCAAAGCCCCGCCTTTTTAATGAAAGAGCCAATCGTTGATTAGTAAAGTCAGCGCATCACTGCAGCTGCTGTTAGAAGTTCCGGCTGCTATAGAAACGGTTAGCATTCTGAGACGTGCGCTTAAAACTGTGCATGCACACTGGCTGATCTAGTCTGAAAAATATTTTTTTTAATGCTATTGGAGCATAAGAAACAATATTTCAAAAAGATAGGAGGTGCACTTGCCTGCTTCAACCCGCAGACATAAAAAGCAACCTGCGGCAACAGTCTTAAAGTAGCCCAATTCCGCGGGAAAATCGCGGATTTGGCAACACTGCTCAGCAGCTGGGTTGTTTCATCAGAGACAGGCTTAACCCAGCGGGTGGGTAGAAAAAAATAACCCAGCCATAAAAATGACCCAGCAGCTTAGTTACAGAAATATTATCCAGCACCTGGGTAAAAATAACCCAATAAAATGACCCAGCGGGCTGAATCCAGCATTTTTTTGAGTGTAGAGAGTTTGGGTATAATGTAGTAAATGTTTTATTATGATTTATTTATTTATTTTTTTTTTACTTATTTATTTACTTTTAAATTGTCATTTTCGATAGTAGCTACTGTAGCAGTTCTAGAAATCAAATGTTTAGAATAATTAACAGTGTAGCACACTACTTTAGAAATATGTATTGTGGAACAATGTCTATACACTATTTCACTTGCATTAAAAAATTGTAGGCTATATACAGTTTATACTATGCAGTATTCAATAACTATTAAGCTACTTTTCCATTCTGAACCTAAAGCCAGAGTTCATCACAGTGCACTCTGGGATTACCTTGTCCACAAAGAATACATGTGAGCTGTCTTTAATTTGGCTGATATAAGGTATCTTAAGAGCCAGCATAATTAAGTTGCCCACCTTTTGCCCAGGCTTTGTGTCAAAATGCTGCCTACAGAGGCAGCTCATTAGGTTCTGGAACAGAGCTCGTGACTTTAAGGAGATAGCCGGTAATAGTAGACTAAAACAAACTTCTTACAGGATTGTGCAAACTCAGCAGCGATGGCCCACAGCTATGATATAATCCTGATCTCTCCGGTCTGCACATCGCACAGCAGGAGATAAAAAGATAGCTTTGCTGCTTTGTTATTCATATCACCTCACTGTGTTTCCAGGAGACACAAGGGACAACTATTCTGTTCCCACCCCAAAACGTCAATGTGCATTGGGCTGCATATAGCTAAAGGAAGAGAAGAAACTGTGCTTTTCTACTCGCATTTCTCAGAGCACTATAGAGTTTGAAACCAAAATGTCTTCAAAGATGCTCTTGAGGGAATGCTTTGAAATATTGCTGAATAACAGTTACATTGCACAAATAAAGCAATATACTGAAATGCATAAACATTTTTGTATATATATGTATATATTTTTATTATTTTACATGTAATAATGTTTGTAAAAAAATATTTTTCAAAGTACTAAATAAACCAATTATTACTAGAGTAAATGTCAGTTTTTCTACTACCATTTCACATTTAATTCAATCTGTTATTTGTAACTGTTTGTGAAATTTAGCAGTTTCTGAGTAAAAATAACTTCTAGAGCAATTTTTTCCCCGGTGTATGAGGGGAATTAACACTGCTTGATTCATGCTGTATTTGATGGTGACCTCAGCTGTAATTAGTGCTTTCATGTGATGTACTTTGATCTGGCGTCCAGAATGATGTTGACTAGGAAAGCTTGCCAGTTTCAAAATAGATGGGCCAATGTGAGCCTAGATTGTAATGTTATAGCCTGGTCTTTATGCCTGTATTTACTCTTTACTGAAACAGGTAACATCAAGAGTAGAGAATATCTGACAAATCTGACACAAAACTGCAGATGCCAAATATATAATAGCAATTATATTGGTCCTTAAATTTGATCAACATACAATACTGCTATTTAGTCTAACAGCACTTGAATTTTCTACCTTTTTATTAGCCTACGTATTCCAGATTAACAATTGCCAATAATGAGCTGTCCTACAGAGCAGTTCTTCAGTTTTGTTGCAACCACGCATACACAAACCCTGTCTTTCGTGAATGAATAGCTGATTTCTTTTGTATCCTGTAAAAAGACTAAACTATGGAAGCCCATTTCTGCCACTGAATTATAAAATATAAAAACGGTAATTGCAACTTTTTTTCTCAGAATTGTGAGTTTATGTCCTGCAATTCTGACTTTATTACACTCAGAGTTATTTAGTCAGTGCAATGCCAAGCCAGCAGAGGGAGCCCTCACCTGAATACTGACTGTTGCCGCTCCCTCTGCTTCTTCTACACCCACTTCCTGTTTGAACACTATTTAACCAGTGACCATGCTTATGCACACTGCGAAGTATTGCCAGTTTACCTGCCTTACTGAGTGTTTTTCATGATTATTCTGCCTGACTGCCTGTGTATGATCCCGTTTTGTTTTCTGTCTCACGGATAACCCCTTTTGGATTGTTTGCCTTATTGGACTGATGTTTTTAAGGTTTGGACCCAAAGCCTGCCTTATTACTATTGTCTTTTGGATTACCCCCTTGGATTGTTGACCGATCGGACTGCTTAACTGGTTTTGACCCACTGCCTGTTTACATGTGCTTGTTTGCTGCTACAACCTTTAATAAACGACCGCATATGGATTCTAATTCTGCCTCAGCGTCCTCGTTACAGTCAGAATTGTGTCCTTTTGGCCCTTCAAAACTGGACATTATAACCCAAAATTGCGAGATTATATCTCACAATTATGAGGAAAAAAAGAGAGATATACATTTGGAATAAAAACTAGCATTTGTGAGTGTCAGAATTGCAATTTTTACCCCACAATTCTTACTTTATAACTTGCAATTCTGAAAAAACAAAGTCATTGCATTGCATATATTGGCGATAGAAAACACTAAAGGTTTCCACTGATTACGATTTTTATTTTTGCTGGGGTGGTAATATTATGTTTTAATAGGATCACGATAAGAGATAAATCCAGCCCTGATCATGCAATTTTGAGAAAAAATTTAAAATTGTAAGTTTACATTGGAATTCAGAAAAAAAAGTCGGAATTGCAAGTTTATATCTCGCAGTTCTGAGAAAAAAAAATCAGAATTGTGAGTTTGTATCATGCAATTTTGAGAAAAATTTAAAATGGCAAGTTTACATTGCAATATAGAGAAAAAAGTCAGGATTGCAAGTTTATATCTCGCAGTTCTGAGAAAAAAGTCGGAATTGTGAGTTTGTGTCATGCAGTTTTGAGAAAAATTAAAAATGGCAAGTGTATGTTGCAATTCAGAGAAAAATATTCAGAATTGTGAGTTTGTACCATGCAATCTTGGGGAAAAAAATAAAAATTACAAGTTCATATTGCAAATCAGAGAAAAAAAAAGTCAGTTTATATCTCGTAATTCAGAGAAAAACATGTCTGAATTGTGAGTTTGCATCCCGCAATTTTGAGAAAAAGAAATCAAAATTGCAAGTTCATATTGCAATTCAGAGAAAAAAGTCAGAATTGCAGATTTATATCTCGTAATTCAAAATGCAATTTTGAGAAAAAAGTCAGAATTTAGAGATGTAAACTTGCAACTGCAAGAAAAAGATAAAAGTCGCAAATACCTTTTTTTTTTGTGGTTTTTATTAACTTATTTTTTTATTCAGTGGCAGAATTTGGGTTCCATAAACAGGTGTCACATGACAAAATAATAAAACATTTGGACCAGACTCAAATGGCAAACAAACCATTTCTGTTTCACATAATTTTTTTTGTCAAAAAATCTTTGGCAAGATTATAACCTACTTAGGAATATTCTCAAAGATTGCATACGCCTGTATGGCTAAATGTGGCACATTTAAAATTGTTCATTTTTCTGAATGAGATTCAAAGATCCAAGTCAGTAAAATTATTCTATTTTCATTTCCCTCAATACAGTCCATGGCATTTTTTAGCAACTCCCGCAAGGAGTTGCCAGTAGGTGGCAACAAATGACTGATGTAAGTGAATCACTCAAACAGTTGTGAATCAGTCAAACGACTGACGTAAGTAAATCAGTCAAACACTCAAACAGTGAATCATTCAAACAATCAGTGAATGAGTTATTCAAAAACATTCACTCAGCTGACTCATATCAGCTGATTCATATCAGGAAAGAAATATCACTGTTCTTTGGAGACGCCTTAGGTCTGCTTTGACCGTTTCCAAGGGTGTAACTTTGGTTTGAGGGATTCAGTTTTCGAATTGAATCCCATTTCCTGCATTTCCATACATGAGAAACTCAACTGACTGGCTTTTCTCCTGTATGATGATGAGTCTCTTCAGACCTTAGAGCTGTACATGAATTGTGAGCTTCTAGAACGTTTGACCTCCTAACTGAAGATCTTTTTACAAATATAAATAAAAACAGTATAAATAAAAAAGTGGAAACAATAAGAGCAGCCATAATCAAAGTAGGCTATACTTTCTCAATATTCAAAGTGCAAATAGAGACCAAACTTTCAGCATGATACAGAACTATAGACAACTACACAACCTCTTATAGCCTACATAAAAATAACAGCCTAGAAATGTTATGTAGCCTAATTTGCGCGCATGGGGTTACCGCTCTTTACAAGAAAGCGCGTGCGGTTTCGTTTTAAAAATCGCACGAATTCTCGGCGGTGCTGAGCGTGCATTCTACAAGACATTAATGCTGCATTCACGCCATATCGTAATTACCGTAATTTCGAGATGACAACATGTGACATTCTACTCGGAGCTGTTCACGTCCTCAGAATCGGAATTATGCTTTTCTATGGCAACACTATCAACGCCTAAGCAGAGCCTATGTTGGTCAGGTGGTACAGCGGTCATGTGGTACAAGTCGTAGCTCTCAGAAGACTCCCAGTTCACAAATTGTTATTACGAGTTCTACAAGGACGTGAACGCTTTTCACAAGTTGGAATCTCGAAGTTACGGGAATTCCGATATGGCGTGAACGCACCTTAAGTTAACAAACGAGTTTACAAGTGGGCGGACACAAACGTTATTTTGAAAAGTAGGGGGGACATGTCCCCTCGTCCCTATTGGAAATTACGCCCTTGACCGTTTAAAATGATTTTCGTTGGTAGAGCATAAATAGACAAAACCATTGAAAAGATTTAGTCTAAAATATAAGGTTTTTTTTGCGGATGTAACGTATGAAATCAGATTGATACTGCTTAAATAAGTTCCTCTCCTGTCGTGCTTAGAAAGTGATACCGATTGCAGGCTCACACTTTGAAGAACAGAACACTATGGGACTCTCTCACATGGGACACTCATCTCCCTGAAGTGGTTTGTTTATACATCTTGTCCTTGACAATTTTGCTCAACAGCAGGGTTTGGAGCCTCTTCAGGTGCAGATCCAGATCCAGGTGAGTGTCTAAATGATGTTTTGGCTCTCAGCTGTCTCTTTAGGCTTCAAATGACTCCTCTGCACAATCTGCACAAAACCTTAAATCATCTTTTAATAACCCCTACATACATAAACATACTGTTGTATCTTTTAAATGTAAGTTTTAGATGCTGTCTAAATGCTATTTGATTATTCATGAGATCAAATTGCACGTGCAGTGATTCTAATGAACAGGAAAAGTTGATAGTGTTTGACCTTTAGTAACAGGCCATTAGTGGTCAACTGATCGTCTTGTCACTTCAGCACTAGTCCATTCTTCCAATTAAAAAATTAGTCCCAGGGCTAATTCTGAATGCACACCCTTATCTTCATTCAGCACATGGTTTGGTTATTTCAGGCCTCGTCTCAATTATCACCTCGCAGAAAGTAATTAACTTCAAGCCAGTTGTTTGCACTTTCTTTTCATGGACTAGCTATCTTTTGCAAATCTCTGAGAGGAAACTCCCCAGCGCAGATCAGATCAATACAGCCGCGGCTTGTTTTGTAAAAACACGTGCACTTTGAAGAGGTTGCGACCAAGGTCATCTTAATCAATAAATTATCTTGCCATCCCCCTGGCGTGATCTTGAGATAGCATTTTCCTCACAGACCTTTCACAATCGATGAAGGCCTGGTCAGCAGCTTGTGGATGTCACGGTCTCAGTTCTCGAGAAAGGTTGCATCAGACACTACATTTGTAATGCACTCAATGAGCAGTCATAGCTTCAAGAAACTAATTATTTTTTTATATATTCATTTTTTAAACCACCAATGAATTGCTCTTTTAGAAATGAGCAATTATACATAGTGACAGTAGCCAGAATGACTCAAAATGATAAAGTAAGTTGCATTCGGTGACTATTTTTCTCATGAGTAAGGCCTTATTTGAAAGTTTGCTCATCGAAGTTGCTTAACTTAAACGCATTGTAGACGCCAATGAAGTACGACCACGCCACCTGTTCGGCGCGCTATGTTTGATTTATTCTGATTCGAAATTAGCATTTGCAAGACATGAGGGGATTTTCTTTATGCTGACAAAATTGATAAAACCTCCAAACTGTCAGATTGGAAAATTGGTTTTTACATTTTGAGAATTGAAAATTACAAACAGATGCTTACTCTGTTACACAGGCTGAAGGATTTACATCGATAGCAATTCCCATTGACAGACATTTTTCATCACTGAAACTGACAGGCCACCAAGAAACTCACTGACAACTTGGCATCTCAAGTCACAAATATTCAATAGATTAGGCCAGGAGTAATTAATCAGAAATTTCAAACAGTGTCAAATACTGAATAGCAAAAGGTACAATGCCATCATAGACAAACCCAGTGTTGTTTTGCATCATTCTGATACTGTATGCAAAAGAAACCCATAGTTGCTGACTGAATGCCTTGTGTTATTTAAAGCGCTCAGACCATTTGTGTTCCTCACAATAGGTGCACCGACAGGTGGAGTCCGTGGATATACCTGGGGTTAAACACAGGAGACAAACACGTTATCAAAAAAAAGAAAAAGAAATGTTTAATGATGCAGAAAGGCTTGTATTATTGAGAGAGAAAAAGCCTCCTTCCTGTGTCATTTCAGGTATAAATAGCACTTCTGGTTTGAGGTGACATGCTGGCCAGATATATAAAAGATGACTTTCACCAGTCAGAAACAGTGAAACACTACAAAAACAATAGTTATAAACAGGTTATGCAAAAATGATTTCAAATTATATTTTACAGCTTTGATGAATAAATAATCTATGTATTGATCTAGAGATGAGTACAGTAATAATAATAATAATATAGCATGCATAGGCACCAGACTTTTGGACCTGTTTTGCCGCTGTTGTTCTTCCTGTTTTGCCTTATTTGATCATTTTCCTGTCCTTGTTTACTTTAATTGATTATCACATCCACCTGTGTTTCCCTCATTACCCCATGTATTTAAGTTCCTGTCTGTTCATTTATCATTTGTCGGGTCTACTTGTTGTATTCGTGTGTCTTCTAATCCTCAGTTGTAGATTATCCCTCGTGTTTGTTTATTAAAGACTGTTGAAAGGAGAAGTCCACTTCCAGAACAACAATTCACAAATAATTTACTCACCCCCTTGTCATCCAAGATGTTCATGTCTTTCTGTCTTCAGTCGTAAAGA
>JAHKKF010527302.1:0-15033 GCA_019740295.1 Labeo calbasu
AAGAGCACAAGTGTGACTATTTTTTTTACGACCACTTAGCCTGCTTGAATCATGCCCTCAATTTTTTTTTGTGTTGACATTCCAAATGGCATAAAAGTCACAGAGTTTCATACCATTCCGATGAAGCTGTGATTTTTAAAAATTTAAAACAGAAAAATTTTCGGTCAAAAGTGACCGAAGAGCACCAGAGGGTTTTAAAGTAGCTCAGTTTAAATGTATTTTATGAATTGCCCTTACTATGGAATAAAAAATATACATGTATGTTTACAACACTGTACCCTGTATTATATTGCTCTTGAACAGAATACAAAAAACTGGTTAACGCTAATGCAAGGGTGTTTCTAACACAGCGGCTTTGGGAGTGACGGTAAATTTCTCTTCTGACTGCCTTTATCAGTAGCCTATCTTTATTTTTTCCTGTTTTTTTCTTTCGTGAATGCACGTGTTGCGCATTTCTTTTGCTATTTCAGCAACTGGGAATGAAAAAAGGGGGGTATAAATGCAACATATTAAGAGTTAAACAGTCTTTTTATTAGGAAATTTAAACTGGAATTGAGTTATATCCAACAGCAGTAAGACACGTAGTTCAAAAGCGGAAAACGGCTATAATCCAAATGGATTCTCTGCCAGTAGGAGGCGCTTTTGGAATTGTTTCCCTCGTAACAACCTGGATTGTACCTGTATACCTCATCCAGTCAGTTGCTGTTGTTTTTTCAGAATTATTTTGTTTTTTAGATTTGCGTTTGTGTTTGTAATTTATTTTGTTTTCAGAATTGTGATTTGTTTTGCACTTCTCGGCCACCGTAGAAAGGAGACCAGAGGCTGTTTTCTTTGAATGGATGTCAATAGAAGAGAGGCACTACACTGAATAAACAGCTTTTTAGAGGAGATTCATTATTTAATGAATCGACAGCCTATCTTCTAATCTTCAACATGTTTTACAGTAAACAATACTTTTGAATTGAACTATTTTTTAGAGTTTTCTACGAAAAAAAAAAAATTGCGGCAGGTGGGATTCAGCTTACGCCACTTCTCATTCATTCCTATGGTATTCATAAACGGCGATTGAGTGTCACACAACTCTGACTGAAATTCAGTGACGTCAAAGCTGTAATGTGATGTTATTAAGGAACACGTGATCCAAGTTAAATGTTACGCTTTCTCCAATTGTAAGTGATACAGACCCTCTCATCTCTCTATAGTAAGAAAATCTCTGTTTATACAGTGTGTGATTGGCTGCAGCTGTGTGCGTAATCAGAGAAGAGGAGCATGGGAAATGTAGTCCAGGGTTAGTGCAACAGTCAGTTTAGAGTGACGGCCAATGTAAAAGGAAGTGGGCAGACTAAAAACCAAGGACAGGATTCGTGACAAATGCACATTCTTCGTCAGTCCTGTGTAAACTAATTTAATTATTATTATTATTTAATGTAATAAACCAGTTTTTCTCAAAATTCCATACCTGAAAATCATTGCTAAAGACAGCCATAACTTGTTACATTCAGTACATTCAAAGTGTTACATTCAAGCTATTGACAAAATAAAAACAGTTTTGTAAAGTGCTTGAACCCAGCTATCACCTCGTGTTGAGTTTTCAAAAAAAAAATTTTTTTGGAAGCAAATGAATGGTGTTTTGCTTTTACGTCATACCCTTGCAGACTCGCTGTTGGTTAAGTCGGTGATTAAGAGCGACCATTTTGTCTGTACATGACTGTAGTTCTTATTCCATGACACTTGTGTAATCTCAGTCAGCACTTAACAATATATCTTAGCTTTTTTATTAAGAAACTAAATGCAACTTGCAGCAAAGTCTTTTAAGTTTTACGTTTTACTAAGAAATTTGATTATTAAGTCAAAACTTAAAACTGTGGCAAGTTCCTTTCTTAATGAGCAAATCATTTGTTTGATTGATTTCTTCAAATGGCTGATACATACTGGAACATAGCAAGTATGAATAATGTGTCATTGAATCATCAGTTCATTTAGAAGCAAAATACCATTGCAGACCTGCCAACCTGTAGGCATTTTGTGTAGCCGGTGTGTATTTTGACTTCAAAGTAGTTGTCACTCTAAACTACGCAAAACCCGATTACACCTCTGTCCAAACGCACATTACAACATACTAAACAACATCAGTCGAATGTTAGAAATAACTTCCTTTTGTGATATTACATGGCTTCTTATCACAGAATAAGGCTATACTGTAACAAAAGGCTATGTCAATTAGTAATGGATTATAAATACACTTAATTGTTATGAAAATTCCAGAGGTTGTTAAGAACATGGGTAAATTTATTTACTTAAATATATAAACAACATCATAAAGTGTGGTAATACTATTATGTTTTTAAATAAAATGGGAGTATTAAATAAAGTACAATTATTTTACAGTAAACTTGAAAATAAAATGCTAATATTTACTTTTTTTATGTGACTTCATTTTCAAACCTAAATTAGCAAGCTATTATGTTGGCGGGTTGCTGGCAAGCAAGTATACATGCTCCCACTGGGTTTAGCGCTTCTGATTCTGATTAAAGAGTGGTGGTTGAACGGTATTGATTTTGTTTTTGTTTTTTTTTTATTATCGATTATTTGCATAATTATGTGCCCGATAATGATATGCAGAACCAACATTTATTTACTGTTATAAAGTAAATCAGTATTGGAATATAACATACAAAACATCTTATTTTATTGTATTTCTCAACTAGTATATCAGAATGACTAATATTGTTCTCGCCGTTCTACTCTGAAATGCCTGCTGTGACAGCGCGGTTTATCTATGCATTTACATAGAAGTATACTGTGATTGCTGGTGAAGATAATAAATCAATTGTATACATTTAGAAGTGTGTTAGAAAAATAATGGTTATATAGTAAATGTTAATATAATTGAGGGTGTTTTAAACGAGTGAATCTTGTTAAAAGTTTCATGCGGTGGCCATTAGAGCATCAACCCGGTGAGTAAATGGCAAAATGAAAGCGAATTCACGAGACGAGTGATGAGCATAGACAACAGAGAGAGAAATAAATTCAGTGCTTTTATTTTCAACGTGCTCTTTCTTAAGACGGTTTACATGACTCCGACTTCATGAAACTAATGAGCATACAACAGCGAGAGAATTAAGTTCAGCGCTTTCATTTCCAGTACGTGCTCATTCATGGCTGTATATTATTCAATTCAGGCAAAGTTATTGGGACAGGACATGATGGATTATCTTATGTGACTGTGAGTTTGTCTCTATTTCTTATGATGGTTTAAGCCTATACATGACTCCGACTTCACGAGGCTAATGATGAGCAAACAGACAAAAGAAAGAGAATTAAATTCACTGCTTTCATTTCCAACATGTGCTCATTCATGGCTGTATATTATTTAATTCAGGCAAAATTATGTTTATTGGGACAGGACTTGACAAACTATATTTTACGTGACTGTAAGTTAATCTCTATTTCTTAAAGCCAAGCTGCATAAACTACCTACATATCAGGCATTTATGTATCACATCTAATATGAGCATTAATGGCTGTTATATGAAATAAAGTTTACTAATTACAGCAAAGCAAGAAAGTAGGCTATGCTTTACCTTTGCACGCCTGTGTTGTCAGGTCTCCCCTCAGGCGCTCTGCATGCGCACAATTCTTAAAACATCCACAAGATGCCGGCGTTATCAGTGAACTCGATATTACAAAACCAATAACCGATTATGGTAAAATGCCTAAATAGCAGGAAAAATATTGGTAAATCGATATATATCGGTCAATCTCTGTTAAAGAGCGTCCATTGAAGAGTGTCAGTGAATGAAATGCCATGTTTTTGCTTTGTCCTTTGAAAACGGCAGCGAATGGAATAGAATTATGCTTTCAGTTCAAATAAATCTTTTACAGCATTACAGTTTGTCAGTCTAAAATGGTAACTGTGCAATAACAGCTGCAGCCTTGTCGGTAGGCAAATGCGAGCTCTGAGCGCATTTTCTTATATTGGTTGCGCGTGCGGACCTGCAGACCACTGATTTGCACCCCTGTTTATGGCACTAAATAATGGCCAATTCATAAAAATAATACTTCTCTCAAAAGATATTTATGGTACACGTATGATAGATGGCCTGTGTTTTTCTAATTTAAGTGTACTGGAATATTTTTATTTTTTAATAGCATTTTAAAGTGCAAATCATCAAAAAAAAAAAAAAAAAAAAGCCATCAGAACCAAACAGACGGTATGTATTGAACCGTGGGCTAACTCTATTGCAACCCCCACCCCCACCACCACCACCACCACCACAACAACCTTGTGGCAGGTCTGTTGTTGTGTGTTCCCCAGAGACCCACTAGAGTTCTGCTATTATTAGATATTAACAACGTAATTTTTGCAACTGTGCTGATGTTCTAGAAAAATAAATATAAAATTTGACATTTTCGCTTATAAGGGTTCTTTTCCTTTGTGATGCCGTCTCAGAAGGTAGCAGCCTATGTAGGTGATAGACAGCAAGGCAGCTCACAAGCTTTTAGAACGTGTTTCATCCGCTTCTGATTTCTTATTGGAATGAGTTTCTTCCTGTTTTATTCCTGTCTTATTCTTCTCCTTCCCTTTTCTTTCTTTCTTGACTCTGTCGTCTCCCTTCCCGTGTTTTGTCCTCTGACATGCAGCTATGAGTCGTCAGGCGAAGTTTTGCCCCACACCCCGCGGCTCACTCATTTCCCCACCGTGTCGGGCTCTCCAGCTAGTCTGGCCAACTCCATGCAGAGTTTTGGCCTGTCGACCCCCCGCCGTCGCCGGCACACACCCTCCGACATGTAACGACTGAATTCTTCTTTTCCATTACTGTCTTCTCCCGCCTGTGCAGGTATCGCCCTTGATAATTCATCTGAATTTTCCTGATCTCTTCCTGTCAACACCTTCATACAATTCACGGTCATTTAGAGTACCTCCATAAGCTTCATTTTGTTATCCTACCAGGTGGCCTCTCTTATTGTGTCAAGAATTTTGCTTCCCGATGCCCCACTGAACTAAGGAAAATGAGATTAGGCACTGCCTCAAGTGGTTTCTCCCCTGTATAAAATGACAGCGATGTAAAACGGCAGCGTTTCATCAATTTAACACTGTTTTTTGGAGTCCATGTAATATGGTTCAGTAGTCTGCCTCCATTGTTTATGGTTGCGTCCGGGATACATCTGGGGATTATTGTACATTTTAAGATCCCAGGAGCATTTTATAATCATAGTTGCAGGAATCAGTTTGCCTTTAGTTCTGTCTTCAAGTGAGCACTGAACTTTGTCATGGCAACTTTTACAACTTCTTAATGGCTGCTTGTTTCTTGCCCCGCCTCATGGCTTTTCTTGTCATCAGCGTACACATTAGCTGTCACTTGTGTCCACTACAGCAGATGCATGTTTCCAAAAGGCGCAAGTCACATGAAATATAGGGACAGAGCAGCCCGGCACCTTTCTGTTTATCCATATTTATTAATAGTGATTACCTCCCAATCGCACTTGACTTGCTTCTTGTGTCTCCTGCAGATACGAAGAGTCTTCACCAGAAGAGGCGTCATCGAAAGAGGAAATGACAGAATCTGATAAAGACAAATAAAAATGCGAATTGAACCCTTATTCATGTCCTACATTTGTTTGTCATAGTGATGTGGTCACGCGGCAAACCATCATGTTCGGAGTCTGCTCACGGCAGTCACGTATTCTGTACTTTTGAACTTTATTTTAATGATGTACGACAGCTTTCTCAGTGCCTGTGTATTCTCTTTGTTCCTTTTGTTCATTTCATTGCCTTCAACATTCATATTTAAACAATTGATTGGTAATTTGCTTTCAGAGTATTTTTTATTTTATTATTTTCTTTTTTCCCCTTAATTATTATAATACAGTGTTTGAACTGGATAGAATTTGTGTCTGAATATAATGTGTCAAGATGCTATACAGATTTATTACAAATCTGATGTCACAAGTCCGGTACCTATTCCTGTGTAGCTGATTTCTGTTGTTGGTTTTACTCTAGGATCTCGTAAGAGGTTCCATTGTAAAACACAAGTAATTGTCCATTTTACATTACATGAAAGGACAGACACGTTCTGAATGACATATTTTTGCTTTATGCAAAAGTGGGACCAAATATCTCCCTGTCAAGTGATGATGGTGTTTACATGTTATGTTATGTTTTTTTTTTTGTTTTTTTTTTCTGGATGTAGTTGAAGGGTTTTGAGTTTAGTTTTATATACCATATTGTGTCCTGATCATATTTGTTTCTACACAACATGCTTGGCTTGGTAACCGTCATTTTACAGTCTCCTCTTGTGTAATCTTTCTTTTCTCAATGTAAAAGTGTAAAAGTTTAAGCTTATGTAAGGAGCATTTCTTCCTCGGTTTAACTTTTTATTTGCATTAAACTGTGGTGTTTACCACTGTAGAAAAGCATATTCCCAGTGTGTGCTTGACTGTACTCACTTTCCAGTGTGAAAATAATGATCATAGCTTGGCACGTTTAGGTGTGTTATGTATTATGATGTTTATAGGTCAATGCAAACATGATGGTTTGACCACAAGAGAGAACACAGGTAGGGTTTGTGTTTTATTTGTTGTGTTGTACTCTTTCTGATGCATTGAGTAAACGGCACTCATGCAATACTTGTATTGATGAACTAGCCTAGAATTTCATGCACTTTTCCAACTAATTCCAAAACTAACTTCACTGATTTAAAAAAAAAAAAAAATATATATATATATATATATATATATCACTTTTAATTTGATTGATAGATAAACAGCATGAAATTAAAGAATCAACTTTGTGTATATATAGTATATATTGTATACAATTATATGTATATATTATATAATAGAATAAACCGGAACTGTGCACATGCAGTTTATAGTTATGTTCATGCTTTGTCCAGAGTCACGGTTACGAATGAAACACGTCGTTATTAAACAATAAATCTAATTCCCCTTAAAGCTGCTCTGTTCATTAAAATGACACCGGTTTAGCACACCAGCATTTTTCCTTAGTTGCCTGTGATCACTGAGATATATCACTGATAGGATGTGATTTTACCAGCCTTTTTACTCACAGTGGATATGTACAGGACTTGGAGAGTGGAAAGGGTTGCGCCGATGATTCTTTTAGCAGTCTGGACTATCTGCTGTATTCTTCTGAGGTCTGATTTGGTAGCTGAGCCAAAACAGAATTATAGTGGTGCAGAGGACAGGCTCTATAACTGCAGAAACAGCAGTTGTGGCAAGTTAAACTTCCTCAGTTTGGCCAAAAAATAATAATAATAAAAAAAAAAGCAACCCCTTGCTGTGCCGTTTTCCACAACTGAACCTATATAAGTGTCTCATTTCAGGTCCTGAGAAATGGTAGTGTCCAGAAACCTGAATGTCAGAACTGTTACAGCGGTGCTGTTCATGATGGTAAGTGGAGTGATGGGGTGTTTTTCCTAAAGTCTATGAATTTACCTCAGAAAAAGAATGTGATGTGACGGGCTGCTTGATCCAGAAGAGAATGTAATTTCTGAGGAGTAAATATTTTTTTACTGACATTAGTTAAAGGAACCGTATGTAAGAAATTTATTTCAGTTAATCATAAAATGGCCCTGACATGTCACTAGACATTAAGAAATCATGTTCATTTCAAATACTTATATCACTGACAACAGTGGTCCGGCCAGGATATTGTCATTTAAAAGTGAAAGTTGCAGCCCTCAACTGATGTTGATGTTGTCATGTTGTGTTTTGGTCTGAGGCGCCACCCTCCAGCTATCTACCAATCACGAAGTCAGTAGAGTTTCGTCATCCGGGGGAGGGGATACGCCGTTCTACAGTATTTTGAAAGTGATTGCAGTACCAGTTTTGGCCACAATCCTACATACGGTTCCTTTAATGTGTTATTGTTTCATAAATTGGAAAACATTTTACTAGTTGGCCTTTTCTCAGTCTGTATTGCCAGACAAAAACATGTGAAATCAAGTGAAACAAATGAAAGGCGACCTTTTGTTGCATCAAAATGTTGTGTAATGTGAGAATGTGTTTACGGTATGTTCTATAATATAAAACACAATAGGATATAAAAGTAATGTGAGTTTTATATCCTAGAATGCATTTTAGCATGGTGGCTCAAGGATTCTCTCAAGTTAAATTCTAATCAGACTCCATTTTCTTATGGCCTCAAATTTAAGTTGTCATACAGATGACAGTTTTTGTGTCCATTTCTAATCATTATTATTCTGACGCGTAATTTTTCTAGTTAACCCTTTACTTTTTTTTTTTTTGTTTTCGTTAGGAAACTATGTTGCTCTGAGTGTTTCACGTCTGCCATTTTACGCAGACTTCACGATCACAAACTCGCCAGTCTGATCGTTAGCCAGAGGTTAAGGCTAAAAAAAAAAAAAAAAAAAAAAAAGAGAGATAATGACTTTAAATAACTACGTACAACTTGAATCTCAAACAATAATCTCAGGCTAGTACTGTATGTCTAGGCCCAAGACAAACATCCTCCCACTGGAGACAGGAACTAACATAAATTGGAATTTGCATTGATCAAGTCCTACATGTGGGGAGTTTACACCTTTTGGGGACATATGGTAATTAGCATGAAAGACACTGGAAAGAGACACACCCACTACAGTAAGCAACATATCTCTAAACCCTTAGGATATGTATTACCTTTTAATCTGCGTCTTGTAAAATTGAGACCATTGTACCCGTTGCCCTGAGACATTAGTGATTAGCGATACCAGAAATAACTGTGAATATGTCAAGTCAAGTCACTTTTGTTTATATAGCCTTTTATATTAACACAGATTGTGTCAAAGCAGCTTTACTGTGTTAGGAAAATGGTAAAATAGTATGTCGATAATGCAGGAGGAATATAGTAGTTTTGTGGCTGATTCAGTGATGTCATCGTCCAGCTCAGTGCAGTTTTCTTCCAGTAGTTCTCATTCCCAATGAAGTCAACAATATTGCCAGAAATTAAGTGTCCCCTACTAGGAAAGCCGAAGGTGACCGTGGCAAGGAACCACAACTCCATCGGTGACAGAAATGGAGAAACAAACTTTGAGAGAAATCAGGCTCAGTTGGAGAGCCAGTTCTCCTCTGGCCAGGCGAAACCAGCATGATGTGGTTTAATTCCAGGCTGTAACACAAATCAGAATTGTGGAGAGGACTCGTCTGGTTTCCGTGTTATGGGAAGTGTTCCCGGATCCGGTTGACCTAATTTATGCAGCCTAACAATCCTTTATCACATTTCTATCATTCAAATCTGTTACTGTGTTATGTGTATGCCAGGTTAAAGAGATGGGTCTTTAATTTAGATTTAAACTGACAGAGTGTGTCTGCCTCCTGAACAATTAGATTATTACTAGAGTTTGAGTGTTAAATAGGTAAAGGATCCGCCTGCAGTTGATTTTGATATTTTAGGTACTTTCAATGGCCAGAGTTTCGCAGTTGATGTGAAGGACTATAATGCAGTACTACTACAAGTACTAATGAGCTAAACTATTCAGGGTTTTTTTTAAGTAATTAGATTAAAGATTTTAAAATGTATACAATGTTTAATAGTGTAGAGCAGTGTTGACAGAACCAGGCTAATATGGCTGTACATGTTGCTATTGCAAAACCTGGAGATTTAGAACTTGGTATCTTGAGTCTCCATCCTAGAAAGATAAAAGCTTTAGCCCAGAGAGGCAGAAGACATACAGATATTTGCAACAAGGTTATGCTTCAGCAAGTGAAACCTTTACTTAAAGGTGCTTTTATTTGTGTGTTCCTGATTAAGGACCTTCTGGGTTTTCCAGATTTCAGCACCCGCTGGTGCTCCAGGAGTTCAGCATCCTACAGTGCTGCATGATCCAGGCTGTTGAAACAGATTCGTTGATCCTTTGCCCACCACTGCATTATTGCCAGCTTAACCAGTGGAAGAAATATCACTTATCCAAACCTTTTCTGGAGCCCCTGGCACTGTTTTTGTATTTTCAGTATATGATTTTCTATTTTACATTAGATGTTATATAGCTGATGTCAGTTGCTAACAAATAATCTCTCTATTTATTTGTTTAATGCATAAAAGGGTTCTTCACCTTGTTAGTTTCAACTTGTCTTCAGAAGATAACATAACTTAATCACTTGCAAACATAATCACTTGCATGTTATGCATTGTGTGAATTGTATTCCTTTTTCATTCATGGTATTCATTTAGTAGTTGTTGATTACTCTTGTCTTTCTTGTTAATAAAATGTATTTTGTGTCTTCCTTGTGTTGATAGTACAGTAAGAGGTAAGCAAGCCATCTTGAAAAATGGGAGTGAATACACTGTCTGTTCAACTAGTGAGGCAAAGGCACAGCTGCAGAGAAGAGGAAGTTGCAAGTGGACCTTCAGCTCCCCTCTTGAAAAGGGAAGTTGACACTTCTGATGGGCCTGCATGGAGACAGAGACAGGTTAATACAGGCCAAGGTAAAATCATGTTCACCTCAGATTTTCCTTAGAGTAGAGAGTTATTGGCAGGATTAGCCCCAAACAGCCTTCACCATCCCTGTGACTTTTGTGCCTCTTGCCCCTGATGAATTGGTGAACATGAAAGAGTCATGTGTGCCTTCAGGCCACCTTGTCACAATGTCAGTGACCAAACCCTTATGGTGACAGATCACTTGTCAGCTGATAGCTGCGTGTGTCTTGATTCTGAAAATCGAATGCGTTCAGCAGAACTTGTATAGAAAAAGAAAAAGAAAAGAAAGAAAAAGAAGAAAAATCACAGAAGGCCAGACTTGAACTTGAGGAGACAAGGCAAATGTCATCCATGAGTTGTGATTATTATAAACATGTGTATACACAGAACAGTGCTGTTAAACCATCTGTTGTAATGTATTGGCTAGGTGAAGTAATTATATTTGTGCTACTCTTAATATACACACTTTATATGTCAGCTATTAGCTATTCACTTCAGAAAACTAAGGAAAACCAATAAGTATTTCATAAGGCCTGATGCAACATCAAATACACTGAATCAAAATTGTTTTACTGATTTGAGTGAGGTGTTTGTTTCCCAGGACCTGCAGAAGATATTGCACAATGAGATTCCTAAAAACGTATAGAAAACTTCACACTGCACAAGAAAAAAATAAAAAGCTTAATTAATCATAATTAAACAATATTTCATCAAACTACCTGACTCTTCTGGCAAAGTACTTGGCACCAAAATGGAGGGTCTTGCAAATCTTCTCTCTTCTAAAAGCCAGCTTGGCCTTTGAGGTCTATGAGCTGCTGTTGAATGTTGTTCTAACTCTCTGGAGCATTAAGCTACTGTATGTCGACAGCAGGCCGTGCTTTTGGTCAGCGCAGCAAATAATTTCTGTTTCAGGTGGTCATTACATCAGTATTGTAAAAATTTAAGGGAATGTGCATTTTGTAGAACCACATTTTACGTAAAATACATACAAATTATCATGAGATCACATTGAGGTGAAAGATGTTTCTTATGTATGAAATCTTATTTGCAGTGCAGAAAGACACTTCTTAATGTATTAAACGTTTTATGCACGTCAAGATATGTTAGAGCTTCAGTGCACAGAAAGATTAGTTTAGAGCTTTAATAAACAGCTTTCTTCACAAATGAAGAGAATGCAAGCTCATATATGCAGAACAGGCCAGAGACGAGGTGAACTGTCAAACAGGTAAGTTTATTGACAGGTTGGTTTTGCAGATCGTGAATGGCAGATGACAGGTGAGTAATGAGCAATGTAAACAGTTCTTGGGTTCTTAGCTGGTTGGTTTGATTCTAGTTTCTTTGCAGGTTTGCGTTGGCAGTGGAGAACAGGATCGCAGGAACGCTGGAGGAGCTGAAGGTAAGCACACATAGGAAAGCAACAGGTAAGGAGTTAGGTTTGTCCAACAAAGTGAACAGTAGACCAGACAATGAGAGACTGAGATGAGAGTGTATATATGAGTCCTGATTAGTGGCTGCAGGTGTGGGTGATTAGAAGTCAGGTGATGTGTTGAACACCCTGTTCTGATACCGCAAGAGTTGCAGCTGAGAAGGCCATTCTTTCGGAGCCTGATGAAATCCAGAAGAAAAAAAAAATAGAACATCCCAATCAGGTGAGGGGATCTGTGGAAATTATGGTTATTGTGATCCAACATTTGCCTCGCATTTCAAGATGAAAAGACAAACATTTCAGGTAAAGGATAATCCACTTCTTACCTCCGAGACTCTGTTATGATCTGTATGACCTTATTATTTTTATTGTGAGTAACAGTTAGGCTTCTCATTATTGCTGATCACTGTTTTTTGTGCTATGATATTGTAATATTTACCTGTATATAATCAGAGGAGTATTATAAAAGTTTATGAAAGTGTCACTCCACAATACAATAGCAAAATATATAAATATGTATAGTTTTTTTGTTACATTAATCAGTGTCTCTTTAATATCGCGTAGTTTATATACATGTTGCTGCTGATTGGGCTGACATTTTTGACACACCCACCAAACGAGAAAAAAACATATCTCACACCGTTTCCAGGAAACACGTCATTCAACACAGAAACCGTAGCAAAACGTTGGACGTTGTGACCTTGAATGTTGCGGCTGGTGACTGGGGTGACAGCCGAGATGGTTGTGACAGCTGTAAAGTTTTTTTCTCAGTCAGAGATAGATTACGCAATGTTAAAAGTAAAGCTGAGCCACATTAAAAATATTTGTTATGCATGAAATTTAATATTTTTTTTGCAATGCAGAAAAACATTTCTTAGTATGTTAGAAATTTAATGCACATCAAGATATTATAGAGCTTCAATGCACGGAACGATTTGCTTAAAGTTTCTGTGAGCGCTAATACTTGGTTAGTGCTTCTAAGCACATGAAGAGAATGCAAGCACACATATGCTGTAAAACTCACTCAAAAATAGTTGTTTTACACAATGTTAAGAGAAAAACTGACCAAAATTAAAAAATCTTTCTCATGCATGACATAAAATCTTATTTGTAATGCAAAAAGACACTTCTTAATGTGTCAGATGTTCTAAGCACGTCAGTTTATGTTAAAGCTTCAGTGCACAGCAAAGTTAGTTTAGAGCCTCTATGAACATTAACACTGTTAGCACTTCTAAGAAAACAGTGAGAATGCATGCATGCATTTGCTGTAAAGCTGCTTTCTCACTCAGAGAATGTTGGTTCATGCCATGTTAAGAGGAAAGCTGACCAAAATTAAAAAATTTTTCTCATGCATGAAATGAAATCTTATTTGCAATGCAGAAGGACACTTCATAATGTGTTAGATGTTTTAGGCACATCACTTTATGTTAGAGCTTTGATGCACAAAACACTTAGTTTAGCGTTTCTTTGAACAGTAATGCTGTGTAGTGCTCATAAGCAAATCAAGAGAATGCATGCATACATATGCTGAAAAGTTTATTTCTCATTCAGAGACAGTTGGTTTCTGCATTGTTAAGAGTAATGCTCATCCACATTAAAGATGTTTTTTTGTACTTGAATGAATTTGTATTTGCAATGCAGAAAGAAACTTCTTAATGAGTTAGAAGTTTTATGCACATCCCTTTATTCCAGAGCATCAGTGCACAGAGCGCTTAGTTTAGCGTTTCTATGAACACTAACACTGGGATAGTCATTTTAAGCTTATGAAGAGAATGCATGCTCAGAAATGCTGTAAAATGTCTTTCTTGTTCAGAAAACGTTAGTTTATGCAGTTTCATAAATAAAGCTGACCCACATTAAAAATGTTTCACATGCACAATGACCCTTCTTGATGTGTTAGAAGTTTTATGCATATCAAATTTAGTTAGAGCCTCAGTGCATAAAACGCTTAGTTAGAGCCTTCTAGGAACGCCAATAGTGTTTTTAAGCATCCTAGCTCATGAAACCAAGGCATGCTTGGAAACGCTGTAAAACGTCTTTTCTTTTCGTCTTTTCATCTAGTTTCATGAATAAAGCTGACTCACATTAAAAATGTTTCACATGCATGAAAGGAATGTTATTTACAATGCAGAAACACACTTCTTGCTGTGTTAGAAGTTTTATGCATTTCATATTTAGTTAGAACCTCAGTGCTCAAAATGCTTAGTTAGAGGCTTCTAGGATCGCCAATAGTGTTTTTAAGCATCCTAATTCATGAAACCAAGGCATGCTTGGAAACGCTCTAAAACGTCTTTCCTCGGTGAGAAAACGCTAGTTCATGCAGTTTCATGAATAAACCTGATCCACATTAAAAATGTTTCACATGCATGAAAGGAATGTTATTTACAATGCAGAAAGACACTTCTTGATGAGTTAGAAGTTTTATGCATATCAAATTTAGTTAAACAAACTATTGGCATTCCTAGAAGGCTCTAACTAAGCGTTTTATGCACTGAGGCTCTAACTAAATATGAAATGCATAAAACTTCTAACACATCAAGAAGTGTCTTTCTGCATTGTAAATAACATTCCTTTCATGCATGTGAAACATTTTTAATGTGAGTCAGCTTTATTCATGAAACTGCAAGAACTTTAGTTTTCTGACTGAGAAAAGACGATTTACAGCGTTTCCAAGCATGCCTTGGTTTCATGAGCTAGGATGCCTAAAAACACTATTGGCGTTCCTAGAAGTCCCTAACTAAGCGTTTTATGCACTGACACTCTAACTAAATTTGATATGCATAAAACTTCTAACACATCAAGAAGTGTGTTTCTGCATTATAACTAACATTCCTTTCATGCATGTGAAACATTTTTAATGTGAGTCAGCTTTGTAGCGATTTTAGCTCAAAGGGAAATGTGTATAAATAATTACAATTAATTTTGATTAATTACAATTATTTATATCAACTGCCAGTAGTAACTGTAGCAGAATTATTTTTTCCATCATCTAATCTGTTCGCCCAGCGAACATTCAGCATAATTTCTATATCAACTCTAAGAAATGATATTTTCTTGGCCACAGAAATAACTTTCTTAAAGTACCATTGCATTAGAGCATGTAGCTCGAATCGGAATCGTAAAGGGACATTAATTTGCAAGGCAGAATCAGAATCAACACTC